>JAVSBS010026127.1:31572-48715 GCA_033124195.1 Coracias cyanogaster | reverse complement strand
CTCCAGGTCCCTCAGCCACTCTTCGTAAGACTTGTTCTCTAGACCCTTCACCAGCTTTGTTGCCCTTCTTTGGACACGCTTCACCAGCTTCAGGTCCTTCTTGTAGTGAGGAGCCCAAAACTGAACACAGTATTTGAGCTGTGGATGCACTAGTGCTGAGTATTGGGGGGAAATATGCTGCTGATTGCATCGCTTTTCGTGCAGTAACTTGTACCAGTTTCAGTGAATGCTATTTTCAGAAGTAAACTAGGCACTGCTACAATAACATTGATTAACTAGTTTTATCTTTACACACAGTCAGAAAAAGCCATAATTTTATCATTATTTGAATCATTAGTGATTTATAATTCTAATGCTGCCTTCTGGCATGGAGGCTTAATCCTAAGGTAAAACACAGGAGCAATAACTCCATTTCAGAACAGAATACCAATAGTTGTTCCCATTAGGAAATGATAACACACCTTATCTAAGTTTCCTTAGAGTGGTATAAATACAAACAGTCCTACTGAAACTAATAGCTATTCTAGACTTACACCAGTGAAATTGTTGTTGGGCTCTGGACTGGTGCCTTGCATTAGCTTATTATCATAAATTCATGCTTCACTTTTGATAGCAAAAGACTTGAGATAGGAAAGAAAAAGGCTGGAAACATATGTACTGCCTTTGTATGGGGTGTGAATGCACTGCATAATGGGAGTAGCAGTAGCATACAGTGTGAATTGCTGCTAAAGTTAGCTTTCATCTTCCATGATCTGTTTTTCTCCATGGAAAAATTGAATGTTGGTGTTAGAGCAAGGGAAGGTTTCATCAAGATCTTGCTATGTAAATAAATTCAGCATTATTTCTATTTTATCAAATAACTTAATTTGCAATTGTTTAATACAATGTAACACGTTATTTTTAGACAGTGAACACGCACACACACAAAACAGTTTGAGAGATACATTCCAGATAAAAAGTCAGAGATAAGCAATTTTCAACTTATTACATTTACAAAGCTATTGCTTCTCTGTGCACAAGTGCAAATTTTCAGCATGATTAATAGCTTAAAATACATTAATAACTATCTCAACATCTTGAAAGAATTATGAAATGGAGGTCCTGATTCAAGGAAGCCATTGAACATGTGCTTTATCTCTGAAGTACAAACCTAAAATTAAGCCTGCATTTCTGTGTTTGTCAAATTGAAGCTTAAATGAAAGTGGCAAGTCCTCTTAGAGCAGAAGTGTGTTTGATTGCCACATACCAAAAAGATAAGCTATTAGAGTCACAGCACAAAGACTCAGGTTACAATAGCCCACAGGGAGAAATATTACAAAGGGTTTGGAGATCATGGTGGCATTGTCTCTAAATTGAGATTTAGAAGGCAGCAAAATGTGGCTGGTGTCCTGACATTCTGATTATTTTCCTCCAGACCTGCCATCAGAATAATATTCCTCTCTGAAACCCATGTAAGGCTCATTTTTCTTTTTTTCTTCTTTTCTCTATTAACCTCTTCCCCACCCCCGACCCCTTCCCCCCGTGACCCCTGCCAATCTTCCTCTATTTCTGTTTGTGGCGTACGCTTCCTATGTTTATTCTTGGAACTGGTTATATTATCTTTTCAGCTACTCTTTACCCATATATACTTTCTGGACCACTGGACATCTATGTTGTATTTTAAAAGAGAGCAGGTTTTATACAAAGGTAATGCAAGACAGTGTGGCGAGTCATTCGCATTTATTAGGAAAAATGTGGGGAAAGAAGGGAAGCTGCATTATTCCTAAATGTAACTGCTGTTTTCTTAGCCAAAATTACTTAAAGGATATCGGAACCTGAAAGGCAACACAAGACTTCCAAAACATCCCCTGTTCCCACCGCTCCTTTTGTAAAAAAAAAAAAAAAAGACTAAACCCACAAACAAAACATTAAGCATATCTAAACAAAAATGTACAGTCTAGCTATAAGAATCATGATTAGGAGGGAAAAAGGATCAATTAGAGCATGAGAAGTTCCTATTTGGATTATGGAGAGTGAGAGTATTCTCTCACCAGAAATTTCTAACTCTTAGTAAAACATTTGTGTCTCATTTCCTTCCTTTTCTAATTGCACACAAACACTTTCACACATCAACCTTTACGTAGGAACACAACCAAAACATGAAGAGCATGTTCAAGCAAGATATATACTGTGCTAATCCAACCACCCTCAGTGGGAATATCCATACCAGTTCTTAAGACCACAGGGGCAGGGATACAGCAACTGAAGCTGAGTGTAAAACTGTCATGCAGAAAATGATTAGAAGGTCTCAACACCCTGTCTGTCCTGGCTTTTTTGAGCAGAATGGTAAGAATTTATTGAATAGCATGTCATGCTTTAGACTTCTTTTTTCTAGAAGTATGAGCAAAATACATTTTTTTTTTCCCATTGAAACCAAGTTCAGTAAATGCACCACAGTTTTCAATGTACATGTGTGTCTGCACAATAGTCCTCAGCAGGATTTTTGCCGGCTGTCCTCAAGTCAGGAGAGCCAAATGTGAATGGAGACGTGCCAGAGAAAGTTAGAAGGTGTTTTACAAAGTAATGATTATGACTTCTGTTTTCCAACCTGTAAAAGCTAGATATTCTCATCTTGCTAGTATTGACATGATAATGATCTAGGCTGTTTGTGTTTTGTGTGGTAATTTCCTCTTGAACTTCTGTTGTCTCATGGGCATGTGTGTTCTCAAGCACATGCAATCATTCACACAGCTACTACTGGTTTTTTTGGTTTAAATCCCACCAGTTTAAAGGGTAAAGATAAAGGCACTGACCTGGAGTCTTAGTCTTTCAGTGCATCTGATGAAACAGCAGCCTCTTCTGGTAAAACAAAAGAGAAATAATGAGGAGGTAAATCTGTATGAGAGGTGGTAAAGCTGGTTTGCAGACTAATATCAAACTTTCTGATCCTCTTATAGTGCAGGTGCAATGATTATCAAACAAAGACATACACAGGTTGTCTAATAGTTTCCAAAGGGAGTAAGATTCATTTGCGCATAGACTGGGATGACCTTTTAATTCCCAAGTGTGAATGTTAATAGGTTTCCTCATTAAAGAACCTCATTAAAGTCAAAATCCCACTGAAAATTAACTCTGTTATGATAATGCTGAGACAAGAAGCTCATACAGAAACAGTAAATACATTTTGAATGTCCTGTTGATCCAGGGAGATTAGCTGTTGACCATGTTACTTCAGACCTCCAATGACAGTAATAATAGATTCACTTTAACTTCATATTCACCATTGTATAAAAGGAGTAACATTTAAAAAGCATCCTGATATATCTGCCTTTTGCAGTACTCTTTTTTTTTTGAGGACTCTTTGGGTTCTGATTAACCGGATTGTTTTGCTATAGATTTTTCATGTCTGCTGTGTTTTAGTTTGCATCAGCAGTTTTAGTAGCTTCATATGTTACAAGAAGTATGGTGTAACAGGATGTTTCATGATTATCAAAGTGTGTGAAAACAAGGCCAAGATAGAGAATGTGTAGAATATGAGAAAAGCAAGAAAAATCTAACAATGTTTGGATTTATTAAATGCTGAAACAGAAACAATAGTTTAATCATAGGTACATCTTTATTGCTCTCTATTTCTGCTTTTGAAATGGATTTTCTGTAAAGCTTTACCTGTATTTTCTGCTTATTTCCTCCCCTTCCCTGTTGCTTGATTTCCTCAAAGAAAGGTCTTTAGTCCCACCAAGACATGTGGCTTCCCTCTGTGGCCCAGCCTCAGACAGATTGTTCATGCTACTCAACTCTATAGGATATGACAAGTCATTTGCATCAGGGAAACCTCTTGCCTACAGAAAAGTGTGAAATTTGGAAGTGGTAATGCTTGCCTCACGCTTGTCTGATCCCATAGACAAGCTGTATCACATTCTGAGGCCAGAGTCCAGTGTTTGGTATATACAGGTTCACACAAATTGTTAAAGTTTAGCATCTTTTCATGCACTTGCAAATCCTTCCGTAACGTGGCCTGTTCTGTGCATTGCAAAATCAATCTTAATGGGCTTATTTTGTAGCTAATGCTAACTCTATACCCAGTGCATGCTTTTGTGCTAACAGATGACTTATAGCTGGAAGAGGTGCACCAGTTATATTTGTGGAGGTGGAAGACCAGGAGGTTAGCCAGGATGGTGTTCCACTTGCCTGTAACACCAGACTTAATTCCAAGCAGAGCAAAAATGAATCAGCTTTACAGTGGAAATTACAGTACTTTTAAATAAACACAGTATTTTTTGCCCTAGTGGGAAACAACGTATTTAAGGGCTCAGGCAAAAACACTTATTAATCTTTTCCTTTGGGGCAGTTACAGGCTTTGTATCAACACCTGCTTATGGACAAATTGGTCATGCCTTAAAGAATGAAGGGAAAGAATATTATGCCCCTTTTATTGCTAAAGAAAACAGCATGATTTGGTGCCAGGATCTTTACCATACCATTTTATATATAATCGGTTATCCTTTACACTGTACAAGAGATGGAGAAAGTATTGTGTTTATGTGTGGGTACACATAAGTAGCCAGAGCCTTTTCCATTTTATAAGATTTTCTACAGATTGACCTTTTAGTGCAATGAGATCATTTATGTATTTAGAATTAAATATTTGATTAAGAACATTGCTGGATTGAGATGTTGGACCTCTTCTTGAGGCCAAGTAGTGCTTTCATATAAAGAACTCTATTTCCCTACCACTAAAATAATTATTAAAGAAATCTTGCTGTGTCTGCTGTTATATTTTCTAATCCCAGTGGATGTATTAGAAATTTACAACAGTAAGTCCTGCATTAGAAATGGTCCCCATACTGAGTTACCATGCTGCTAACTAAAATGGTTTAATCTTCTGCCACAGTGATTTTTTGTAATATTCCTATTGTTGCTTTGTTCGTAAGTTAGATGCAGAGTTCGCTTATACTTTTATGGTTGATAATATGCCCCTCTCTGGGATATAATTGACATCACTGCAGTTGCAAGCCAAGGAATGAAAGGCTTTTTTTTGTTCCAAGTGGTTATTTCATGAGCTTGTTTTAATCAACTCTTTAAAAATTATACAAATAATAAAGGAAACTGGGAAGCTTGTGAAAACAAAATTAAATTCTATTCAAAAGAAGCCTTCTGTATAGATAACAAAAGGGAAATAAGGCTCATTTTCTTTTGAGTCTACCCAGAGAATCAAGGGGTCATTTATTCAGAAAACTGTCCTTCTCTAAACTCATTTGAACTGCTGTGAGTGTAGTCCATGCACATTCAGCCTGCTAATGTAGATGAGCGAATGATTATAAATGAGAATGATTCTCAGCTCCTCAGTACAAGAGCAACATGGATATATTGGACAGAATCCAGCAAAGGGTTGATGATTAAGGAACTGGAGCACCTCTCCTATGAAAGGGCAGAGGGAGCTGGCATTATTTAGCCTGGAGAAGAGAAGGCTCAGGGCGGGAACTCATCAATGTATGAGACCCCCAGGGATCCCTTCCAGCCCCACTTATTCTGTGATAAAGACTGATATCCAATGAAACTCAGGGAACAGATCAGTTTACAGAGCCACTTAAGAAACAAGGCATTGCTCTAATAGCACTCTTAGATATTATAGAGACATTGCAGAGATTATGATATCTGTTTTTCTCAGGGGGGCTCTGGTCGTGTTTTCTTTCAAGGGCTTTTACCATTAAATAGCAATGGGAGCTTAAAGTAAACTCCATTGTGATTTACACCGCTGGAGCTGAAGGCAATATTTGGTCCACGCAGAATTAAAATCAGATTTGTGCTGTATTACCATATGGTATTGCAGTAGGTCTTCAAATACAGGATAATCAACAATAAGCCCTCCAATGTACAGGGAGCTGTAATACTCTCAGGACAGTTGGCTCCCAAATAAACTACATCTCATTCTGAAAGGAAACAAATAATTACTCAAAGTTCTCATACTGATTTCAACAGCACTACACAAATATGAATGAAAAAAAGGATGTGACCCATGGAAAGAGCTATAACAGACGAATTAATTTAATAGTTTTCAAAGGCTTATACTGGTGCAACAGCTTGTCTTTATTTAATTTTAACTCTCCAAATTTAAAGAGCAATTTAAACTAGAATATAAATGCTAGAGGGGAAAGACATCTATTAGATCATTGAGTTAATCTCCTGCCACTGTATGAACGTTCACTATTGCAAGTATTTTGTCCAGAATTGTTCTTAATGTCAAAAGCAACAGGACTTCCACCCCTTGGAGAGGATTAGGATTTTCTGGCCGATCACCCTCAGGATATTTTTCAGACATAGTCTTTCTTTTCCTTTTCATAATTTAATTCATGTAGATCTTATGTTTTGAGGAAACAGTAGGAGGCTTAATAAAGAACTTTTATTGCCTGCTTTCTCCTGACATCCCACAAAGAAATAGTAGCTACAGCTTTTGGAGCAACACAGCTTTTCCTAATGCAACAGAGCTGCATTGAAAGTTCAGCCTCACCCTCACAGACACTTAATACAACCTTGTCCTTGTTATGCCCAATGCAGACTCCTACCTTTTGGGGTTTTTTGGCTGTACTGCTACCTCCAGAAGCAATTTTAATTTATCTCTTTCTTTCACAGTCAGAAATATTAGTTTTCTTTCTTACTGTTTTGTGAGGATGTCAAACCAAATAGCGAGGATGTCTCCCTACTTTGTTCCATAGCCAGATATCCTTGAGCTTTTTGTTTCTTTGCTCCTTCTCACACAGATAATTCTGTTCATGTACCATCAGTTTTCTTTTCCCAAAGTCTTAGATATTTTCTGAGTGATAGTTCTTGCAATTTTTTTTCTTTTTCTGTTGTTACTCTGCAATGACCTGCTCCATTTACTTTTCAGTTTCTTCTGCTGTTATCTTTCAGGATATTCTCTTGCTCTCTATTATCCCTTTGTCCCTTCTGTTCCTCTTATTTCTGCTTTCCAGCTACTCATCCACATCTCCCCCTGCAGCTTGTAGTATTAGTTCATTTCTTTTACTTTCTTTTAGATTTTGTTTCTGCATAAAGAGGTGTTGCAGATGCTGAGGAATAGGATATTTAGTGGTGAAGATATTTCAGTTCAGCCTGTTGAAGTTTGCTTATTTCATACAATATTCCTAAACAGTGATTAGGTCAGAGCTGGTAATGAGTTCAATCACTTGGCACACAGGGGAGAATTACATTCCAGATTCAACACAAAAGTTTATAAAATGTAAAATATAACCACATTCATAGAATGAACAAACTTCATGTGTCTCTAGTAGTGAAACAGTGCCCTACTGCTAAATTTGGACTCATATTGGCACTTTTAATACCTTTCAGGTCCTACAGATTCTTAGGCTGTCCACTAAGGTTACAACAGCTTCATGAGGAAAAGTGGACAGACTACAGGGCCTTCTCTGTCATAGAAGCTGAAGAGCTCACAGAACATTTGGGCAGAGTAATGAACGTGATCTGGTCTTATATGGGTAAGATAATAACCATTCGGATACTGGATTAGAAGGTAACCCTTTTAGTGGGTGGGCCTTTCTATGAGAGCTTGATATTTTTCATTGGCTAACTGATAGCTTTGAAATGTCTTAGTCATACTCATATAACAAGATCTTTTAACATTTCATGCAAAGTAGCCACTTCTAAAAGTAGCTCTTTAAAAGGAAAAGTACAAATACTCTTCTTCCCATGAAAATAAACACACACGTTTTTTGCAAAAGTATTTCATACAATTGCTTCAAATCTTTATTATTCTAAAGGGCCATCTTCTCCAGCATGCTCAGGACTTCCAGAAGACATTGAATGGATGCCTCAGTAAGACCTGGGGTGCTGTGAATTACTACTCTCCATAAAAAGGAAATACCCTCTTACTTTTTGGACAATCATTTCCTTTTAAAACCCATTACCCATTTCAGAGAATAAAAAGAAGCTCAGAATATCTTACTATACTCTTGCTGGGTAGTTGTATGTGTCATTTATAGGTTATTTCTTACAGCTAGATCAGTAAAAATGGCAAATGAGAGCAGGTATATGGAAGTTCTTTGTCTTTGCTTGCTTCATTTGATAGCACAACCAGATCCTTTCACTCATACTCCAGAGAAGTCAAGCAGGCTCCAACAAGTGGATCTCTGAGGACCATGCATGAAAAAGAAAGCTGAATCTCTGTAGATACATAGACAGATATACAGACAGACACAGTCCTGGCAAAAATAGTGTTTAAAATAATGTTAAGTAAAATTAAGTTTTAATTAAACATGAGAAACAGGCAGACTCTGCCTAAACTTAACCAAAGGATACATCTGAGGATACTTTCAACTGGAGAAGAAGGATGGCATATTGCAGTGAGCTTTTGACTCTGTAGTTTTGGTTCATTACCCATTGCATGTTTGGATTCTGCTTGAACCTAAAGCTAGGTTCAGGCCAAAACCTTTGTTGCAAGATGGCTGAATTTTGTGGCTTGGATCAGTTTTTATTTGTAGAATAGACTTTATGTGGTTGTTAATCTCACAAGTACATTATTATATAAAACAAAAAGAAAACCAAAACCAGTCTGACATTTTTGTTCTGTAGCTGAGTCATTGACACTTGAAGGCGTTGGAAAAAATAATGAAAAAGAAAATTCTTAAAGTAATGAAAAAAATTTAAAAGATGCATTCCATAATATGTGGACGATAGGACCTCGACAACTGTGCATTTGAATAAGATCCAAATTAATATCTACCTCCTGTCAATTTCCTTTTTTTGTTGATTTTCCTCTGAAGTGCTATGTATTCAATGAAATCAAATGCAGAAGGAAACAGAATGCTATTATTTTTGTCGTGGTTGTCTATTCTTGTATTTGTACACATTCAAGATGTGAAAGACTGCTTCTTGCTCTGCTACCATTTACAGTTTGGTGCAGTTAAAAATATCCTATTTAATTTCAGTAGAAGCCTGTAACAGTTATCTTTGTAGCTGTCATTTCTATGATTGATTGGTGGGTGAATCCATCTGAAGCACAAGTATACATCTAAATGGTTACAAATCAAATGCAAGTAAAATTTAACATCATGTAAACAATGTATTTTAATTAACCAGCCAAAATCACAAGGTTGCTGTTGAGGGAACAGGCCTTCAAGGAATAGATGTGTATAAAACAAGCTGGTTTTCATTTTAAAACCAGTGAAGCTACATGATTTTTCCTTTATGAATATATGCATACTGTCCATATTTACAGTGTAGTTGAGTGCTTTGCTTACCAGGCCATAAAGAGTTTTGTGGGGTTTTGTTTGGGATTTTTTAGTGTTTCCTTTTTTCAGAGTTTACACAGATGGATAATAAAGCCTAGTTATAATTAAAGCCTGCATAATATTATGAACATGTACAAAGTGATAGAAATGTGAAAAAAAAAAGAAAAGGATATTTTAAGATATTGATTGAGGTGATTTAGGAGTTTTGATTGAAACACTCATATAAGTGCTTTTCTGGACAAGTGCCAGTGCAATTAGTTCTTTTGCTGTTAACTCTCCAGTAAAGCAGATCTCTCAGGCTGTGGTTGACACAAGTCCTTCCTGTAGTTTATTACAGTAACTTGAGTTAGATGAAACCAAAGGGTTTTTTTAAAAATATCAATAGATTTGGGAAGAATTCACAACTGAAACAGGATTTGAACTTTGCTGCTTAGCTTATCTCAGACCTTTAGAGAACTACCATGAACCCTTGGTGGTTTGGTTCCTGTCACTTCCAACTCACACCATCCAAACAAGCGGCAGAACAGCACAGCACAACAGTGTTTTCTTTTAGCAAAGTCAGAAATTAGATCTCTGGCTCCTGAATGTTGCAAAATTTTTTGAACGTATTGCAGATATGACATATCCAAAAGAGCCCTTCAGCTGTGTTGTTTCTATAGTAGTTATTAAATTAATCTATATAGCTCACAGGTGAGATAACTGTTCCAGTATAGCCCAGTATAGCAGAAGTGAAGAATCATTATTTGTGAATTTCAAGAATATTCAAGAATTGTTACATCATCAAAATTCATTATTAAATAATTTGCAAATTAGTGTTTGAGAAATGTAAATCTTTAACAAGAATTTTTCATGGTAAAACCTTCTTCTTATTCTGAAAGGTATGATTTTATTTTGCTAATATACAGCATAATTATTATTGGAACTAATACAATTTTAACAGGACATAATATTCCTAAACTGCCTTGAAATAAATATGCATATGCTGGTCTGTATGTTATGAAGTATTCAGCATGTGACAAGAAATAATTTGAAAGGTAGATATGTGCTGGCACTCCAGTAATTGAGTTCATGAATTGCATAATCAGAGAGAATAGCACTACTTGGTAATGAATGCCTATTAAATGTATCTTCTCAAAGTATTCATGTTTATTTTTGAGAACGTAATACCAGTTTCTCGAATGTTAAATATGAAACGCTACTAGAGATTAACGTAAAACAGAGGTTCCATTAACAAATTACAAATTAAACGGCAGAAGTTCCCAAGACACATCCAAGAACTCTGAAGGAACGTAGTGAAGGAAGTTGAACTCCTATAAAACGAAACAAACCAACCAACCACTCCTAAACTGAGGTATTCATTAAAACGAACTTCTGTAGCAGAAAATATTTTACCTAACTTTGAGAGAGGGGCAAATCAGATCCTAGAAATCACAGATAAATAATTCAGTAAATAATTTGATTGAAGTAACAATTTAAAAATCAAGTTATGAAACACATGATGTATTGTAATTTGACAACAAGATTGGCTTCTGTAAGAGGAAAAAATGTGCCTCTTATGTAGTGCAATTCCTTGAGAGTGTCAATAAATCTGTGAGTGAAGGAAACAGGTAGACATGTTTGTCTGAGCTTTCAAAAAGCCTTTGGCAGTCTTTTACAAGAAGCCATTAAAAATGATCAGTATTAAGGGGAGAGCTAAAATTCTGTCACAGGCCAGAAGCTGGATGAGATGCAGAAAACAAAGAGCCTGAGTAACTCATCATCTTTAAAGAGGGTGAAATGTTAACAGTGGTGTGTATGAATATTGAAAGAGAACCACTCTGTTTCATTTAATGTACTGTTTGCATTAATGATCTGGAAAAGACATTAAATGGGCAAGCTGATGATTATTTGTGATAGAAGTAAAAGAAGAATTTGAGAAGTCTCAGGGCATTTAACAGAATGAAGTCACCAACATGATGACAGGTATAATATAAAGCTGACAGTGGTAAAACAAAGCCTAGTGCTGGTAATTTTCTAAATGCTTTTCAGTATCTTTGGATCTACAGTTAAGATATCTCTCCATTAAAGGATACAAAACTACTATATGTATTTCTCAGTGATAATTCAGCTCTCATCCCCCTCCCCCCAAAAAAAACCAAACAAAAACCAACCCAACAAAACAACTCTATGTGTCTGTGCTTCAAAAAGCAAATACACCATTTGGAGAAGGAAACATCATGAAAAGAGTAACTTTACATTGACTCCTGAAATTAATGGTAGGCTTTGAAGCTGAATTTATGTACGTGCATGTGTATTAGGCAATTAGAGATCACTGTGATGTGAACATTTAGAAAACTGACATGAATTAGTGTATAATACCACGAAGCTGATATTTTATTAGCTCTGATGGTCCTTAATAGTTGTAGTCATCAAGGCAGTAAGGCTTCAGAGCTCTTCCATGAGGAGTGGAGCTGATATCAAACCAGACATCTGCTTTTTCTACCCCCCAGATCTGAGATTTACTTTTTTATAAGACAGCTGAGTTTCTAGGCAGTTTGCAGCTCTTCGCCTCTGTCCTTGGGCTAAGAACTTTCAGGGATGTTACTTTGTCAGTGCAGGGTTTTTGTGCTGTTTCTCAGTTGTTATTTCCCTTGCTGAGCTGCTGCTTCTTAAATTAAAACCAGTCCTGCCCCAGCTCTCAAGGTTGCACTTCAACAACCTGTAACTGACCATTAGCGAGTTCCTTAGAGTTTTGGGGTCTCCACTTACAGGCTGTGCCCCCATTGTCAAAGTCTTTGCTGTTATCCTGCCGTTAAAGTGCATAACATCATAAAGACACCTGATACCAAGTTTAGGCTCACACAGCCAGGTCTCATAACAAGCTGATGAAAAGGCCAGCAGGTCAGCACAAGCACCTTGCACTGTGAGCAAAAAACATCACTAATGTAAAGCTTCTGACCTCTTACTGGCAGTTATGGTAATATTTTTACATTTTTGTGTTTAGCTTTGTGGTCAGAAAAAGCTAATGTTAAAATCTATGTAGTGTGCTGCTGCTTTTATGGGAGCAACAGGTTTCTGGTTTAGCTACATAGGATACAGATTTCCTAAGGAATTTATGTATTACTTTAATGGTGAATCACACCCTGGGAGGATGATAGTTCTGGGTTTGAGGCCCTGTTATAATAAGTAATTATGCATTTTTCATTACAAGACCATTTTTATGACAATTTTCATGACTATTCTGATGTTACAGACTGATTAAAGAATAGGCTTACTTTGGTATGTACAGTGATTATAGGTACAAAGTGATAGGGACTAAAATTACTGTGAAAAATTGAGCTTTCAGAAAATTATTTAACTCTACTCCAAATTGCTGCCTGCTGTCAGTATAATGTATTGAACTACATAGATGACTAATTTGATCTGATGTGACCATTTCCGTGTTCCTATTGTGGTCTGTCTGACAGACATGGTTAGCAATATAATTTTCTATAACACTGTTGCCAGCTTTCCCTTTTTAATGCTGTCCTGTTCATGTTATTATTTAAATCAGTTCAGGTAACATCTTACCAATTAAGTCTCTTTTAAATATTAAACCTATGTTCATAAGTAGGAATTCTATCAAAACCATGAAAACCATGTTATAACTCAAGTAATAAAAATCTTAAATCTATGCTGTCAAAAATCACATAGATATCTACATTGTAGTCAGTGGTCATTTGGTGAATTGTAATGCTAGTCTTCTCGTGTAGAATTTTTAGTTGTGTCTTTTTCCCTGGCAGGCTAAACATAGAACTTTACAGAAATCTGTAAAAATGGTAGGAGAACAACACATACAAAAACCTTTCAGTTCATGTCATTTCTGTACAGTGCCACAGGAATAAGCTCAAGCAGAAAACCCATAGAATAGTTTTTCAGTCCAAAAATAGAAGGTCAAATAGAAGGTCAAAACCTAGTCGCTAGACCTCTTAATAAACTATTAAAAGTGATTTTCAGTGCTGATGGAGGCAATGTGTTAGCTAAAATGTAACAAACTTAGCTTTAAGACAGCTGAAGGGAATTATTACTAGATCTATAGCTGTATGGAATGATGTAATAAAATCCTTTGGAGTATTAGTATACTCCAGGAGTTAAATGTAAATTAAATAAAGAAGCTAGCTAACTACAATGAATATGCAATGTTAAAAATTGCTGTTTACATAGTGCTAGATTCTAACACTCTTGCATTCACTTAGCATCTTGCCTTGCAAATAATTTCACTGAGTAGAATTTTGATAGTAATCTCCATGAAAAGCAGTTGAGAGTCTCCTTTTACCATCTGTAGTGTGAGCTGTGTGGGCTTAGCTCGCTGCTCAACTATACGGAAAGGAGATGCAGTCAGGTCTACAGAGGTGTTGTTGGTGAGAGCAAATTATCTTGAGCACAGGAGAATCTTGCCTCTTGTATGCTTCAAGAGAGAAGCAGTATCAGCCTTTCTTCTCAGTTTGTAGGGAAATAAATTATTGTTCTTTAATAATTTTTTAAAAGCATTTGAATTTATTGAAACAACTTTGTGCAGTGAATGACGTAGGAATTTGTATAATAGAGAAGAAAAGGCAGGCTACAGAAAATGAATTCTAATCATGCTCATATGGGAGTAAATTTTATACTTGAAACCTAATTCTTTTAAATTTATCTTGGCTTGGTGTTTCTTTAATTCTTTTACAATGAATTCTGGTCTCCATGCCTTTATATCCATAAATATGGGCATATAATGATGATAGAGAAGTTATACATATTTATGTTCACAAATTAAACATGGAAATTCATAGTCATATTATACCTAATTAAGGTACACATGCTTTGTAAATATATTAAATAAGCAACTTAATTTTGAGTGCTCAGCATGTTTTAGCTAACAGGGAAAAGATGGAGGTCCCACCCATAAATCGTTACCTGAATTTTTAAAAGTTAATATTATTTATTTACTCCTGTAAACAGAGAGTGAGTTCATCTCTTGTATAAGATCAATCTTCTGTCTTCTGGGCTATTTCATTGTCCCATTGTTCTTTTGCATCTTGCTGCGGGGAAAACCCTCTCAGAGGTGGCTTTTTATGCTAGAAGTGGCGTGTGCAGACAATCAGATTATGCTATTAAATACTGCGAATCACATCCTCCTTTGACAGTCAAACCACACAGTTGCAGAGGAATAGGATGCACACAGATGCATAGAGCTGGGAAGAGCAAATGAAAACTCAGAATGATCCTTGCTGGAAGGTGTGCCATTATTAACATCTTCAGGAAAATATAAGTGAGGTTTTCTATTTTTTTTTTTTTTTATTTTCTGCTTCCTAGAACATATTATCTTTTTTCCTTTAATTCAGTTTGACTTCAGCCTCTTGCATTGTCCTGTGGTAATTTTTAAGTTTTCTCTTATTTATGATAAATATTTTATATTTTAAGGAGCTATTTTCTCAATTTTGTGAGAGTGAAGTGGTTTTTTACTGTATGAAGTAAACGGTTTACAGCAGTATATACAGAATTTCTGAGAAATGCAAGGCATCTAAAGATAAGCAAAACTTTTCATCTCAGTAGGTGTTGATCTCTGCAAGCTGGAAAGTTGTGCTCTCCAGCTATTTCACTCTACATGTGCAAAATTTATTCATAAGAATGTATCAATGTGTCATCATAATATCCTTAAGCAGCCAGAATTTTGCACTAACATGATTAGTGTTTTGCCCATAGTGAGAGCCAAAAGGAACAATATAGGTACAGACGTGAAAATGATCCATAACTATCATCCCTCTGGTTCCATAAGCAAAAGAAAAAAAGAGAGGCCGTAACATTTGAAGCTTGACTGTTTCTCTAGAATCTGTTTATGATGGCATTTGAATAGTGCTAGATGCATGAGAAATACCAAAAGTTAGAGATCTAGCAGCTTATGTCATCAGCTGGGCCACTAAGGGGCAGGGGAAAACCAGAAAAAACTCCAAGCCAAGCTCAGTTTCATGTATAATTTCTCAAGCTGTTTTTAGAAAGGCAGATGAGATGACATTTCTGGAACAATTCTCATTTCTTTCAAACTGAAAGGATCTTGATATTTTGTCTAACTGATAGAGGAAGAAGTTTTATTCTTGTGGGGTTTTTTTTATAGTTGCTTTTTTTTTTTTTAATTAAGCCTTAGTTTCTGCTGAAGTGCAGCTTTGATTGCCCTGATGTTAAAAGAGGGACCATATCAACCTGATTGCTCATGCTAAACTCAGCCATTTCAAACCAAAGGAAGATTTAAGGGATACCCAAATGCCTTAAATTATTAGAGCAGGGAGAAGGTTAGCATTTTTCTCAGTCGAACTTGTTCTTTTATTAAGCCTAGACACTTTGATCACTTTTTCTGTTCATCCACAAAATAAGAAGAGCTATTATTTTTCTGGCTCTGCCTCAATATCTGCTCTTTCCTCCAATTCAAATGACTGGGGAGGCTGGGAAATGAGATGATGACAGAGCTGTTTCACCTTTCTTTCCACTTTTGAGATATTCCTGAAAGGGGAGGAATTTTAAGAGATGTTCTAGATATTTTAGGATAATTTATAGATTTATAGGATTCTGTCACTCTTATTCTCACATCTGATGAGAAACATTTTCTTTCTTTTAAGAAATCAGCAGCTCCATTTGCAGTATTTCTTCCAATAACAATTCCAGTAAACAATAAATTGTAAATCAGTAATTCTGACCAGCTGCTAGTAGCTGAGGTAGACTTATCCATGCATTTCCTCATAAGAAGCAAAAATAGACAGTTGCATTTGGGAGTTTTTTCCCATTTGTTATTTGAAAAAAATATATGCTTCCCCTTACCAAAAGCCTTTTACTTTAGAAAGCATTAGTTTTGCTTACAGAAGCTGAAAATAAAGCATCAGACTGAATAAGAGGACATTAACAGTAAAATTTTTGGTTTATGTCTCTTCTTCAATATCTGTGTAATGGAGAAATATCACTGCAGTGAATTCCTTATCTGCATGTCAATAGCTTTATTGTCAGCTGTGTACCTCCTTTATGGACTAAATGACAGCTTTTCCTATATTTTCCCCTTTCTTCCCTCATTGGCCATTAGAAGCACTTGTCCTGATGTGTTAATCTAGTACTCTATTAAGATTTTGCTAATTATGATGCAATAATTAAGAAATTCTTTCTATTTTTTTCTCAGGGACTTCAGCTAGTGTCTCTCATACATCATAAATAGGAAATATTTTAATAGATGGTTGTTTCTCCACCTCCACCGCATGTTATAATTTATTCCCTAAGATAACAAAAGACAAATTGAACTGCAATAGAAGAGTCAATTAAAACAAATATTTTTATAATCTTGACATAAGGAGCAACCATGTTATTGTACCACACCCACAAAGTGGAATTTGGTCTGCTGTGTACATGGTAGATAAAATGAGAAAAAAAGAGTTGAGTTTATGCTAGGCGGTTTAAAAAATGTCCTTAATATTAGACCTTTTCATGGGCTCTTCTAAATGGCAATAAAGAGAGAATTTATGAGATAGACAATTTGCAACCATTAAAACCAATAGAGCTGTATCTCTGTAGACTCGTACAGTGGTACCAGATCTAGTACTCTGTTGTATGCAGCACATGCACTCATATTACAAATGCACATGGTGTTTCCATACACAGTTGCAAACAAATAGTTTCCACTTCCTAATTCCTGAGGATTTTCTTCATTTTAGCTTCTTTTAGCCTTCTATAATATTTCTTCCGTTGCTAGTTTTTCCCAGTGGAGCAACTTCTATTTTTCTTGCATAGATGCCTACCTAAAAGGAGGTTGTAGCGAGGCTGGTGCTGGTCTCTTCTCTCAAATTAGTAATGATAGGACGAGGGGACATGGCCTCAAGTTGCGTCAGGGGAGGTTTAGATTGGATATTAGGAGGAAATTCTTCACTGAGAGGGTGGTTAGGCAG
>JAVSBS010026127.1:16800-28160 GCA_033124195.1 Coracias cyanogaster | reverse complement strand
GAGAGATGCTAGGAGAAAGGTTGGACTTGATGACCCTGGAGGTCCTTTCCAACCATAATGATTCTGTGATTCTGTCTTCTAAGTAACCAGTTATAGAAAGATACGTTTCTGGAGTCCTGACTGCCATAACTCTCTACCAGAAGAAAAAGTCCAGAGAGAAAACCAAGCATATGGCTTTGCCTTATTTCAATATGGCTGAAAAAGGAATGCATGTGGCAATGAAATAATGCTTGACTTAGTGAACAAGGATGCTTTTCACAGTAAGTGTTCTCTTGAAATAATAAATTTTCTGTTATCTCTTCGTTTGCTTAACTGGTTTTATCTATCAAAGCCATTTTCTGAGAAGGTGAATCAAAGTTCTGATTAATACAAGCTATAGACAAGGGACAGTTAATTAATTGGATTAAGGGCACTGATGGCTCTTTTCCCTTTTTTTCTAAATTCTAGAAAGGGAACATATATACATTATGTGAGATTTGGAGAGGGTTTAGATTCTGTAGGTTAGTTAAGACTGTAGGAATAAATGCTCTATTTATATTAACATGATAGTAAGCCAGATCCCTTCTACAAATAAAGAAGCAGTGGGAAGAGATTATTGCAGAAGAAAACTGTGGTATCATCGATATACTAATGGAGACCTTTGCTTTATTAATAAAGTATATTTGTATCTGTACTGTATTCCAGCCTTCCTGTCACTCAGATCCATTTACATTAGGTTTTTTTATCACATGAGAATTTCTGCCTGGAACATATTCTCTTTTACTTAAGCTGAAAAAAACATAAAAACAAATATGCTTGCACCAATGTTTTTCATATTATTATTATTATTATTATATACGCTAATAGAGAATATGTTCTGAGCACGCAGGATTTTTTTCACCCTTTTCTAGCCTTACTATACTATACCGAAAAAAGCAGGTTTAGTTTTCATTTATTGTATTAAGGTATAGATTTGTATATTAAGAAAAACCCCCTATGTGCTTCCCTTTTCCAACCTTTTTTTTGACATCTATTCTAGTCCTCCCATACATTCAAATGTAAATGTTTTGAAATTTTAAAAGGAACTACACAGTATTACTTGTTGATAGAAAGAGGGAATAAGATAGTTAAGAGGAAATGACAGAAGATATCTTCCTTCTTTTTTGATGTTTCTTATAAGAAAAAGCCTATGAAAATGATGAATCACTAGAGAACCACAGATCTGTTAAACATATATATAGACATGCATATGCACATATATACATACATATAAACATACAAATCACTCTGTATATCTTCTTTGCTCTGAATGACAAAAATGGATATTAATGGGATGTACACTAAAAGCAGAAGCCTAAACACAAAGGTGATATATATTGAGATGCTGTGTTATTTACATAGTGGTCCCTTTTCTTGGCAAGTGTCCCAATTAGGAAATTATGGTAGAAGAAACTGTCATTTTTCATTGCAGTTTTTCAAATTGTAATCAGTTGAGATCCTGTTGGATTATTTATTCACAGCATGTAAATACAATCTGTAGAATTTAAATCTCATCACCTCATTTCTCAATGTTCTTAGTTTAACTGATGTTAAATTGAAGCTCAGCAAGGCATAGCTTGACATTGACATCAGGACTGAGTGTATAGGCTGCTGAAATCCTTCAGGTATCTAGAAAGCTAATTTTTTTTTCTCCTCAATAACTAGGAAAGATACTCATTGTACCTTTGCAAGGTGCATATTTGACACTTCTGAAAACAAGATGACTGTAGCATACATTGTCTTCCTGGCCTACAGCATTATTATTGTTTAGTATTTAGATCCTACTATTATGTGTGATTGCTATTCATATGCCTCATTTTGGGGGAAGCTGCTTTTCAGTTACTTTTGCAGTTGTGCCACCAGCTCTGCTGTCTTAGTTTGTGCTCACTATGATCTCTTTAAAGATCTCTTTAAAGAGGTAAATTACAGTTTCTGTTTCAGGATATATACAGTTCCTTGATTTATTCCCTTCCACCACATTTTATTCTTTGTCAAGCAGCAGCAGAGGTTTAAGCCTTGATTCTTGATAACGTTAATGGTCCTCTGTAGAACTGAGTATTATAGTGTGGTTTAGGTCACTTTGATACATAGATGATATTACAAACTAAATGCCCTACTTTGGAAGGCTTTTCTCTTAATAAATGGCTGTAGGATGGGATTTTGGTCTTGACATCTTAGATACAAACATGGGTTAATAGTGTAAGACTTGAGTGTGTAAACATTTAAAATTTTAATTGTACCTCTGATGTTGACACCCCTTTGCCTTAAGTCAGCCTTTAGCCCATCTTAGAATTCTCTATTATGAAATAATGAAAATATTTAACCTCATGTAAGTATATTTTATATAGCATCATTAACAATGAATGTTATAGGATATATAATGGGATTGTTCTTTAGTTTATGAAGTTTGCCTAAGATTGTTTTTATTTCTTTTGTGTTTTTAAAGGAATGAACGGACTTAAGGTTTCTGTTTGGGATATAGTCCCTCTTTTAAATCAATGTCAAATTAGGAAGACCTGCATATTGAACTATTTGCTTATTTCATGAAGTATTTTATAAATTTACTTTTTGTGTCCTTTCTTTTGATGATACCAATATATGCGCAGAAGGTTGCATCTCTGTAAAGAAGTGTCTTTTCGGTTCATAGAAACAGGAGCAAAAGTTTTGCAATTGCTGAATCTCTTGATGAGATATAATTAGTGTAATCCTTCCTTCCTATATATTCAATGTCTTATATAATATCATGATATCTTTCTATCTTTCCGTCATACGCATACAAGCTGATGTGTGCTTCACAGAAATTTAAGATTTATAATTTGATATAAAATCAGTACAGACAAGACTTTCATATGCAAGGGGGAGAACCTTGTGGAAAAAAAATTTTTTTTTGCTTTTGTTTCTGTTGTGACTGTGTAGCATACAATCAGTTTGGATTCCATTTTAGCTATTAACAATCTGTTAACGTGTGACCTGTGTTTCTTGTTATCTCTGTTGTATCCAGGACTTAGGAACATCTTTTTAAGACTCTACATGAAATATCTGTGGTTTTGGGGGGGATAAAGTGTGGTAGTGGGTTGAGGTTTTTTTGGTGGTTTTTTGGGGTTTTGTTTTGTTGTTTTTTTTTTTTTTTTTATAATGTTGCTTTCTTCCAGCTGTCTGCAGGATTGCTTTTTCCCCTTTGGATTTCAGTTTTCCCTTGGCCAAGCCATGTTTTACTTCTTCGGAGAAGGTGTAATAAGAAGGAAGTATCTAGATCTTGATGCATGACATTAAAAAAGCATTCATACTCTAATTCCTGAAATGGTTTTCTGAAGTCATCTAGATTTCATGTATTTCTCTACTTGAAAATCCGATTGCTGTAGTGTGAATCAATTCTAGAAAGAAATTCAATGTCATAATGTATATTCAAAATTCTCTTGCAGCTGTATGATCAGAAGCATTGATTTTCCTTTCCTTACTACCTTTCTGCATGTTTCATCTTATTTCTTGGCTGTTGTGGTAAATAAAACCCAAATTGTAGGTAGTAGCCTCATTGCTCAGACACTAAGTGATGGAAAATTCTTCAAGTCTCAAGACATTACTTTTGCAATAATTATCTTTTAATCTTTTTTTTTAATTAACAATTTTGATTTATTTGTTCATGAACATCCTTTAGTCTTAGATATGGCTGCCTGACCAACTGTTTTATTGAAAGGCTGTCATATAAAATAATGGTTCAAGGGGAAGCCAGTCCCTGGAAACTGTCAGTTCTTGAGCTCTGAGTAGATGCCTGCCTAGAAGGACCCTTATTTTCACAATGTTTCCTTTTGGGCAGAGGAAATAAGTATACAATGTAGAGAAAAGAATAAACTCTGGTACATTCTAGAAATTTGTTCTTCTATGCTACATTATATTACATCTTTGAGAGTATCTTTCAGATGAGGACAGAGCTGTACCTGTAAATGTCTGGTGTTTCAAACCTTTTTGATCACAGGGACATGTGAGGACCATGGCAAGGGCTCCCTTTCCCTTGCACTCAGAAGCAGCATCCCAGGCTGTGTGCACTCCATGTGAATGTCTTGACAACAGCACCAGTGCTGGTTGAGTACGTGGGACGCAAAAGACAGAGCAAACAGGACCTGTACTCAGAGCACAGAAGATAAGTGGTACAGGAGCAGACTCTGACCAGCCCAAGGCAGCTATCAGCTTAGGATGTCCTCTGAGGCAGGAAGAAACTTCCAGAAGCACTCCTTCTTCTCCCTGCCCTGCCTTTGTAATTAAAAGCTGACTCTTCATGTTGATGTGCTTGCTAGGTCTCATTTCTTACACAGTCAAATGATACTACTGCAGGCAGTAGCTAGAGAATTGCTAGGGCCTACAATTCACTCCAGGATACTCCAATCTCAATACTGTGGGGCACTGAATTCATACATTGTTTCAAAACAGACATTTTGATACATTGCCTGCAAGGGAGTGCATGCAAAGGAAACACCCTGCCATCTTACTGTGCAGGTAAGTCTGTGGACTTAGATGCTGCAGGAGTCTGAGTTTATGCAAGAAAACTCTGTTTGGCATCTCCAGACACTGCTGTGAACTGGTGTGTTCACTGTTTTCAGCTGTGTAAATATTTGGGAGGACAAAATCACTTGCTTCTCAGTAATTGTGTCTAGTTCCCAGATTTAGAAACAGTCAGCAGTGGGCTGCTGGCTGCTTTGTATGAAGCCTTGGAGAGGACACTGCAAAAGCAGTCAGAATAAGGTGCCAGAGGTTCCTTGGCGATAAATGAGCCTTTATACCTGTGTGAGTAGTATTACAAGAGACTAAAATATCAAATCTGAATTGCTCCTACCTTGGTATGCTGATGTATCTTTTTAGTTACCTATATATGTATACAGCTGCATGTGCCTGTGTCCTCGATGACTGCTTTATTCCAAAGAACTGCACTGTATTAACTGTTGAGATATTTGGCTCTAGATAACTTCAGCAACTTTATATAGTAGTTTACCATTCTTTATTCTTTACCCTTCAGCTAATGTGACTCCTTTTCCTTCACAGCAAAGCTGCCAAATTTTAATCTTTACAGTTATTCACAGTTTCTTCATATTTGTGTTCTGTTCTTGTTCCTTTGTTACTATTAGCTTTGTCTTGTCTGTTAACAAGGCCTCATATTCTGCCGGCATTTTCTGTGTGCAGGAATTTTGACTTCTGTTTTCTTTCTCCTTTCTGTGCTCTAATTAGAGATAAATTTCAGAGGATAAAGAAAACAATCTTAAACTAGAGCTTAAGACTAATAATTAAATATCTCATTAAAATACCTACTTCCAAATCACATTCCTCTATTGTTAATTTGGATACTTAGCCTTTTAAAATTATGTTTCTATCATAAATCGCTTTGCATATGAGGTCATGATAGCCACAGAGAAAATTTTCTTCTACATGTCTGTAGCCATGAATGATCAATGAAAACATTATGTTACTTTATATTTAAAGGTATCTTTTAACATTATCTTCTGAAATTTTTTCACTTGATCTGTTTTTACAAGTACTACATTAAATGTTTCAGGTCAATTGGCTGGCCCTTGATTAACATATCCCTTTTATATACAGATTCATATTCACATATCAGCTTCTTCTCAGTGATTCAAAGGTTCCAATACCATTTTCACATAAGCTTTCTCTCTTTTCTTCCTGAGTACATTTTTTTTTTCTTTCCCCTCTTAAGTTTGTGTTTGATTTTCCTTTGCTGGGAGGGAGTGGTGGTGTTTGGTTTTGGGATGGTTTGGGGTTTTTGTTGCTGGGATTTTTTTAAACTTTATGTGATTAGGAAAATCGGGTGCATGTCTTGGAAAGCTTCCTTGGGCTACAGATATCTGGGTTATATGATGAAAAAGAATATTACAGATAAAATAGCTTTGTGCATTTGAAGGGAAACTTAAAGCACATCTAATATTTTTTCTAAACCTAACAAAAATAATCTCAGTACTATATACAATGTGGGGACTTGAACTGAATGGGTCAGAATGTTACCTCATGTCCTGGGTACGGCTAGCATATGGTTAATGTTCACAAGTAGCTGGGAGGAGCCACAGCCAGGCTAAACAACCGAACCAGCCAATGGGATATTCAATGCCATACTGACGTCATGCCCGCTATAAGGGGAGGGCTGGCCTGGAGAAGTGGGACATGTTTTCAGCCTGAGACTTCAGTGTGCAGCCAGAGCAGGGAAAGCATGTCTTGGGTACCAGTAGCGCCTTGTGGTTCATAACACTCACTTTATATGTTATTTCATTACTATTATGATTATTACTGTTGTTTCTTCTCTGTGTTGTTCTACTAAATTATCCTTATCTCAACCCATGCAGTTTCACCTTTTGTTCCCAATTGTCCTTCTCAACCCATGGTGGGGTGGCAGTGAGCAAGTGGCTGCCTGCTCTTTAGTTGCTAGCTGAGGTTAAACCATGACATGTCAATATACAGTGAATGAATAGATATAAATAGTTCCAGAAACAGACCTTCAGGGATTTAAATGCAAAAGTCATCTAACATGAAAATATTTCCTAGATCAGAAGCTGTTGAGGGAAGAGGAGGAGAGTGACAGAAACCGAAAATGGTCTAATTACACTGATTAAAGTGTAATACAGATGAAGGATTTTTGATAGCTACAACAACAACAAAACCCCATAGTTATTGCCTGAATCAAATATATTGTGTTGGGGTTTTCTGTATTGAAAAACACCAATAAACTTCTTTTCCCCAGATAATTTGCTGAAGACGAGGTAAAAAGGGTTCCTATCTAAATAATACAGAAAATATATACAATGTAATAATATACAAAGTATTGCATACGATTATGTCAGAGCTAGACATCCCTGCTGCTGCTTTAAGTGTATTCACTCAGTTTTAGAAAACCAAAATGTTAGGATTTGGGGGCTTTTTTGTGTTGTGTTTTCTTAGAAATGAAGGGTCAGAAAAAGAATCATACTTTGATTTTCATTATTGAATTAAAAGCTCTTTACTTTCAGTAGTTGGGGAATAAATGTTAGCAGGCGTGACTAGCATGTTAAGCTGGCCTTTTGATAAAGAGATAAAATTTTGCATATCTTTAAACATACAGTGCCCTGGGGCAAAGCTGATTTCCTTATTGGAGGATTTAATCTTGTTAAATTTTAGTTATATTACGTAGTATATATACATTGAAAAGCAATTTATTACTGTCAATTATTAGTCTTGATGGCTATTTCTGTAAAGGTAGTAAAACATTTTAAGAATTTATTCAAAACTTAGAATTGGAAAGGAGAATTATTGTCTCAGAAAATTATCTTATCCCACTGTGTTATGCTCTCATTGACTTTTGTAAGATATTATATACTGTGAGCATGTCCTTTACCACTGCAGGACTTGCAGACAGCTCAGAGATTGTCTGTACAACTGAATAAAGCAGAATAATGTATACATACAGGTTAATTTTTTGTTTGCATGTAAATAGAGCAAAAACATTCAAATATATTTAAAAGTATATATTTGTACTTATAATACTCAGTGCAATATGTATTTCTCTCCAGTGTTTTAAATATATACAATATTTGGCAGCCTGTGTGTTGCAGGAAGCACTAAGAAAATAGGAAGTGTTTGGGAGAACTAGATTAATTCAGGACAGATAGGAATTAGACCTTCTCTTCCTAAAAAGTTGACAGGATCAACAATCCAACTGAAGTACATATACAACAATTAACGCAGCATAGGCAACAAACCAGAGGAGCTGGAAGCCATTGTACAGAAGGAAATCTGTGATATAGTTGCCATTACAGAAACATGGTGGAATGACTCGCACAACTGGTGTGCTGTGTTGGGCGGTTATAGACTCTTCAGAAGGGATAAGCAAGGAAGATGAGGCAGTGGAGTGTGCCCCTGTATGTTAGGAGGTGCTCTGATTGTCTAGAGCATAATGGTGCTGATGATAGGGTTGAGTATTTATGGGTAAGAATCAAATATATGCCCACAAGGCATATATCATGGTGGGAGTCTCTTACAAGACCACCAAAATAGGATCAAAAAGCAGATGAAGTATTCTATGAGCATCTGGAAGAAGTTTCACAATCACTACAGCTTGTCCTCATGGGAGACTTCAACTTACCAGATGCTTGCTGGAAATACAATACAGCAGAGAGGAAACAGTTTAGGAGGTTCCTGGAGTGTGTGGAAGATAACTCTGGACACAGCTGGAGAGTGAACCAAATTGGGAAGGCTCCCTACTGGACCTGTATTTCTGAACAGAGAAGAACTTGTGGGCTATGTGAAGGTTGGAGGCAGTCATGTGCATAATCATCATGAGACTGGACATTAGGAAAAAGATTTTTCACAGAAAGAGTGGTCAGATACTGGAATAGGCTGCCCAGGGAGGTGGCTGGGTCACCATCCCTGGATGTGTTTAAGGGTCATTTAGATGTGGTGTTGGGGGATATGGTTTAGGGGAGAACTTTGTAGAGTACGGTTGATGGTTGGACTTGATGATCCCAAGGGTCTTTTCCAACCTGAATGATTCTGTGATTCTATTCTATGATTCTATGGTTTCAGTTCATGTTTTAGGCAAAAGTTCACATCAATTCTCATTCCATTCTTGTTATTTCATACTAGCGTGCTCAGATCTAGAGGAGCATCTGCTGCCAGCCGAGCCATATCGACACTGACAGAAGGCACAATAAGCTCAGAGTAAATAAGTGAATGATCTGAAACAGAACAAAAAGCCAAAGAAATTCTAGTAAGTAGAATAGGCACAGTCTGAAGTGCAGATCTGTTCCCTTCACCTGATGAACTAAGATTTTAATGGGCTTGGTATTGTAAACCCTTTCTCATGTAAGTAATCCTTACTCAAGCAAGCGGTTTCACTGCCTGCCTGCCAGAGGAAGAATTAATTTATCTGAGTAACGTTTTCAGGATCTAGACAAGACAGCCATTGATTTGCAATATGAAGTTTCTGTGTGATTATAAATGAACAGAGGCAGTGAAGCTTAATGACTAAAATAAGTCCCTGCTTTCCTGGAGACAGGTCCTGAGGCTTGGAACAGTCATGAGGAATAGAGAGAGCAGCAGATCTCAATCCTGGATCCCCAGAGGGTTTTTTCGGTGTCATGGGCAAGAGTTGAGCCCTTGACTTGGAGACTTCTCTGGAACTGAATGCCCACGGCTTTGTTTTGAGCCATGCAGTAGCTGGACTAATGCTCTCCCATGAAAATAGTTCAGCAAGTGCAGAACTAGGTGTTGTGCTAGTCACAAACAATCCCTCTCTTCAAACATCTTGTACTTTTGGACATTTGCTTTTAGGACTTAAAATCTCTTGGCAGGTCCATATGAAAATCTCTAGCTCTCCAGGTGTGGGGGAACATTAGCAGCAGGCTCTTTCCGCAGTGCTATCACAGCACCAGAAGTGTTGTGATAAGGCTCACCAGTTAGTACAGCATACTTGTGGCTGACTCCTTTCTGGGAAAGGCAGTGCGTCCTTCGTGTCACGAACTGAGCAAGGATGACTGAGTTTGTGTTACCACCCTTGGGCATCAAGAAACTGGAGCCAGCTTCACTCACCGGTTTTTGAAAGTCTTGACTTTAATTTATGCTTTAGTGGGCTCTGTGTGAAACAAAGATTTCGTGTGTATTCCAGGCAGAGTGACTAGGAGCTTGCTTCGTGGGCTGTAGAGTTCAGCACAGACTTCCTTAGGCATTTTCTTGGGGAAATTATTGCAGCTGTAATAGAAGAGGCCTGGAAAAGCTTTATGCAAATTGGTGATTTCTAACACATTAGTTAATTGTTTCCCAAATTTGCATTTCTAATCAGTGAGATGCCAAAACCCACCTGTACTCTCTAAGTGTTGCACTAACAGTTTGTATTTCCTTTAATGATACTTGTAGGAGCACTACCAGAATGGCAAGCATTTATTATAAATAACTTGTAGCTCTTACAACTCCACTATAAATAATATTTTTCTTCATGTCCAGCAGCAGTGGCAGGGAGAGGGTATTCCCTGGTCATCAGCTGGTAGCCATTGCACTGGTGATGGATCTTCCTGAGCAGCATTGATTTGATACCACTCAAAGCACGTGTTCATGCACCATTCCTATCACTGAGCCCAGGCAGTGCAGTGTTTAGAGGCCATACAGTAATTTCCTCATGGTGAATCCCTAAAGATCTTGACATTTTCAGCTGGGAAGAAAGCAGTCTTTATCTGCAGGTGGCTTGGGAGTATCTGTACTAAGGAAACGAAGCTCCTTTTGTGCTGTTAACTGAGAAGATGAGTACAGTCAGCCTGGCTTGGCTGTGAATCATCTGATGAAGCTTCATTTGCTACTGAACAGCAAACCCTCTGCACTTGCAGCCCTTCATCTTATTATCACAGGAATGACAGAAGAAGAAGACAAGTGATTTTTTTATTTTCCCCTCTCGTTTAATACCGGGCTTTCTGTTGTTGAGCTGTTTTGTTTCCCTCTGGCTCTGACAGTCTTCTAAACAGCAATTGCTTCTCTTATGAAACAACTGGAGTTAATGCGGGTAATTGTGATAGTTATGGCCTTTGGTTTTTGATATAGCAATTATCCAATCTGTGCTTTTTTACTGAGTCAAGCAGTGTTGGTGACATTAAGCTGTCATTAGAGGTATCTCTGGAGACTGTTTGCTACAGTAAGGCCAAATCCGAACATCTCTACTTGTTCTCTAAACAAATATCGAGTAACCTAGAACTGAAAGTTTCCTGTGCCTTGGGCCCACTCAGGTTGTACCTCCCACATGCCCACTTCACTGTGTCAGCTGCAGCAAGGTCACACACATTATGAAGAGAAGAGTTCGGTCCTTTTATTGCTGTTTTAGCCTTTTTAAAGCTCTGTCAGTAGAGAGCTTGTGAGGTTTTACAGGTCATGTAGTTCTGAAACTGAAATCAAAGCACTTCAAGCTAGAGGTCAAAGTTTCCATTTCTGTAGGACAGTAATAAACACAGGGGATTTGTAAATAGCCCAAATTACTCTTATAAGTAGAGTTTTGTGAGTTTATATTGATTATTTTAAAAATGGATAAATACATTTTCCTTCTACCTTCCTGAAAAGTGGGTTCACAAAGCTACAGAAAATTTCATTTCTCTCTAATCTTCAAGGTCCTAAAAGCACGATAAAATTTCATTTCCTTGGAAAAGGTCTTTTGAAATAATATTTTTGCATCACTACCAACTTGATGCTACAACCGTTTCATTTCTTAATGCAAGGGTAAGGAACATTTCTGTTACACAGAAGATATAAAGAGAATAAATAGAACATATAGAGAATAAATAGAAATGGACAACACCCAAACCTTTAACCAGGGTTGTGGAGCTCTGTGTTTTCCT
>JAVSBS010026127.1:0-12205 GCA_033124195.1 Coracias cyanogaster | reverse complement strand
TTCCCTCTTCCCCCTTCTCCTTTTTCTTTCCTTTCCTTATACATGCCAAGCAATGTGGACTCCAGCACCTGCCTCACTTCAAGTACTATCTGGTTGCACTGATTTTCTTGCATGTTCTTGATATTAGGAGAGTATTTGTACTCTTTATAATCTGGGCTCGCTTGCTTTTCAAAAATAAATGCAGCTGGACTAAATAATTCTTGTAGGTCCCTCCCAACTGAACAATTCTTTTCTAAGTAAATAAATATTCCTTAGTTCTCTACAATTTTGCAGAAATAATTGTGTCTGGTTCCATACTTGTTCCTGAAAAAATCTATTTTCTAAAGATGATTTCAAAGAAATCAGGTCCTTAGGACAAGATTGAGGCTGAGAGTTTCTTTGAAAAAAGTCATTTGTAGATTTTTCTGTCAGGTTAAGCTCTATTCTTTGGATTGAACTGTGTATTTGAGGAATTTAGGGAAGAGCTAACAAAATTTTTTCATTTGTGAAGGAGACATTTCAAGATAACCACAGTAGTCTGTGAACCAAGATTATGAATTCCCTCCTAATGATTCTGTTCCTTGTCATAAAACCACAGGCATTTAAATAAAGGAAAATATGATCTTCTTTCAGATTTGTAATGGCAAGGAGGGCGGCATTTAATGCCATGGAGTGATGATAATATAAAAGGTTGATCTTGCTCTAGAAATCCAAGTAGCACAGTAAATGCAATGACTGCTTACTTCAAGCATTTCTGAAAAATACAAACTTTTGAAACCTTTCATAATCTTCACCTTCTTGTAGTGTTCTGTAGAAAAGGCAGCAGTTTTCTGTCTCTGTTAAAGCAGCTAAAAATACTTTGTGATGAACTACAAATGATTATCCATCCCTCAGGATTTGGTGTTTTCAAGGGTATATTTCTGAACTATTAATCCATACCTGAAAGGGTTTTCTGCTTTCCCCCACCTCTCATAAAATTGGTTCTTGGTACACCAAAAGTGCACATAAAAATAGCAGAACTTTTTTTCTGTGTTCTTCCTCATATTATTCCATACTACTATTTATCAATTAACTCTCATTTCAAATTATTGTCTTGCAGAGGATGATTATGAATCCTAATTTATTTCAGGTCAATTTATGTCAAACTAAACAGTACTGAATTTATTTTCTTTTTCTTAAGACTTGAAGTCAGACATGTAATCTGGTCCAGTGCCTTTAATATAAATGTATGTCTTTCTTTTGATATCACTGTATGCTCAATGAGGATTTTAGATGACTTTGCTTTGTGATTTTTGTATTATATTTCAAGCCATCTCAGATCTCATGGAAATCAGCAGTGACTATGATTGTGTGTTTTCTTTATTTGTGACTTTTAACTGTCATGAGCATAACAGAGGAAATTAGTGTGAACTAAGCAAGAAAGACAGTCCTCTATAATTAGTGGCACAAGATTACAGCAAGACGAATACAAGACACTGTAATTCCTGTATAGTGTCCCGTGTCTATTCTATTTGCTTAGCAGCACTGGAGTGAATGGACACTGGCTCATAACTTTGGATCAACTTGCTATTTTCTTAAAACTCTGACCCTTTAAATGTGAGAGGGAAGAACTTTACTTCTGCACTTTAGCATCCTCAACATATTCAAATTTATCCGTTCAGTCCTTGCTAGAATTGCTCACCAGTTGACATGCCTGCTGTAAAAGGTGAGAATGTACTAACTTCTCATCCACCAAAGCAAAAGCTCTATTCTCTTCACTTTGTAATGGGCTGTTATACTTAAATACCATAAAAAGCTGTGACATTCTTTTCTTCTTCCCTCTAAAAGCAATCACATTCCTTTATCACTGAGAAAAATCAACCGATGTGACAAAAAGCCTTCAAAATTTACTGCAGTCTATGAGCGCAAAACCTCAATGGGACTCAAGGTGGGCATGGAGGTGTCAGAGGATCAAGGATCAGTGAACTAAGGTAGGAAGCACTACTGCAGTAAGCAGTCATTTCAGCTTTCTCTTTCCATTTTTCATACTCTGAGACTTAAATTTAAAGAAAACAAAACAAAAAAAACCACAAAAAACCAGACCACAACACATTTTGCACTCAGAAGATCTGAGTTTAAATAATTCCGCTGCTGTACTGGATGAGATTAAAAAAAGTCAGTACAAAAATAACAAGGGTGTTTATGCTCTTTGGCAAAATTTTAAAAATAAATAGAGTATAAAGGTAAACTGTAATGTCAGAATGCTCCTGTGAAAAGATCCTTCGTGTGCTGCATATCTTTACTGTTTCTATAAAAAGCTTATTAGCATTTATCTATTTGTTTCTGTAGTTTAAAGAACAAAAATAGAAACAGGAATAGAAAATAGGAACATTTTTTCTGGGAAAAAAGTAATGCCTTGGACACTTCCAAGGAATTAAATTCAAGACCTGATCATTATGGAAGATATTACAAGAACACTGGTAAACTGGGAATATGGAATTAGAGGTGAAAGCATTGTGGTATTGACACACCCTTAAAAAAGACTTATTCTTGTTTTTGAAAGCTTTTTATTACTTTGGAGGAAAATTATTCTCTATGCTACAAGATAATGATGTTCTCATTTTAGATGGCTAGATAGAAGCTCTTTGGTTCATGAACCTTCTTTACATTTGTAAAGCTCACCCAACAATCAATTATTTGAAGATAAATAATTTCATTACATATCTTAAACCCAGTTTACCTAAAGGATTATGTTTGTTCTGTGGCATTCCTCAACTTAAATAAGCTTTACATTCACTGTTTATTTTGTTTATTGCCTAAATAGCTGTGTTTCTTTTAATTTGTGAGAATTTCATAAGACTTCATTTTCCACTCTGTGAGTTCTGGACATTACTTTTGGCTGGGATGGTTGTGTTTTGAGTAAACAAGCTTAACACTGGTATATGTCTCAGCATTTTTTAAAAAATCTGTCTATGTAAACTTGAAAATGACTTTTTAAAGTGGAATTTCAGGACTTTCACATGGATTTTATGATATGAAGCAATATGTAAAGACTTGATATTAAATTTTCATTGAAGCTGTTTCAGAGACAAATAACATAATCACAGACTTGTAGCTCTGTCTCAATTAAACTGATCACCAGACCATGTATTGGGGTCAGTATATTAGTATACTCCTTTTAACTTGTGTTACCATGGCCTTGGAAATTTGGGCTTGGTCACTTTCAGATATTTCATTAGCATTTTGAAGTTCTCTAGTATCATTTCCTCCCTAGTTGTGATTGAAAAGAATTAAACACATTAGATCATGGCATTTCAGACTGGTAAAAGAATGCACTTCATGATGTTTGTTATGCACTGCATACCACAACATCACATATAAAAGACTTGGGAAGACAGAATATCTATGAGTGTTCATAACATACATGTCTGCTTACTTTGTACGTACACATATGATAGGTTGTATATGACACTGAAAACATCTTGGGACACCATTCACCACTGAATCATTTCAGTTTTAAGCTGGTATATAACTATGCTGTGTCTGAAAGACTACAAAAACATAAAACTGGAGGAAAACAATGGCAATCAATATTCATGGAATTGGTTTCGGTGTGAGAGACAAGTGGACTTTGCATCAGTGCATTCACATGTCTTGACTTTTGCACTTGTACAATTACTTATCTACCCTTTAAGAGAGAGATGAGTTTCAAAGCAGCTTTATATGGCCTATTTTTGTGTTTTCTTTTTTTAAAAAATGATCTATTCAATAACAGCTCTGCCTTTTTTTCCCCCAAGTTAAGTTATGGAAAATTATGAGAGCTCTTACTCTTGATGAATTTGCTAGAGTAATAGCAGAGATTTTCTTAAATTTCTCTAAATCTGTTAAACTGCTCAGAATCTGCAACATTTTGAGACAAACCACTCACAGAATCACAGGATGGTTGAGGCTGGAAGGGACCTCTGGAGATCATCTAGTCCAGCTTCGCCTGCCAAAGCAGATTCATCTAGAGCAGGCAGCATAGGAACACATCCAGGCAGGTTTTGAAAGTCTCCAGAGAAGGAGACTCCAAAACCTCTCTGGGTAGCCTATTCCAGTGGTCTGACACCCTCACAGTGTTCCTCCAAAATGCCTGGTGCCAGTAATGCTACTGCTTAAGAAGGAAAGGTAAAGAAAAGAACATATATTAAGCCATACATCTTTTCTGAGAAATCAATGACTTATGGGCCACAAAAGAATCTGTAGGTATTGCAGACAAAGCTTTCCTATTTCCTCCTTTTTTTATCTTTTCTCTTTCTGTTATGCTGCTCTGTGCCTGTCAAGCCCTGTTCATCTGATTTGGTGGCATCACTTTGCCTAGTATGCCAAGCAGTCTCCTGGAGGGTATAAATAATGCAACACAACTAGAAATTTGACTTGAGTTTGTTCTTATTTTTTTTTTGTTCTCTCTTTAACCATTCACCATGTTTTAACTGGACCTAGGAAAGTTATGAGCAGCTTGCTCGTACCACATATAGATTTTTAAATCTAACACAACTGATACTACTGAAACCAGAGTTTGACAATATCCTGAGTCTCTAGTGGCAGGATCCTGTCCAGCATTTTAAGAAAAATAGGGCCTGAAGTCAGAGCAGGTAGAATTAACTAAGATGCTTATGTGGGGCTTGGTGATAAGATGTGTGAACACAGGAAAATCCACATAGATTTTACAAACTGATCATGGTGCTGACATGAGCAGGCCATTCTGTAGGCAAACTGGACAATTACTGCAGATGCCAGCACTGCAGGAGTTGTATTTCATGAGCTAACTATAGATCAGCACGTTTTAATAGAAACATGTTGGATACAAATGTTGGAAAATGGACAGAAATATTTAATTTTGCCAATGGCAGCAGCCCGTTATTCCGTACTTTAACTTCTCTTCATGCAGTAATTACAACTTAGATAATTATGACTCATTAGTTACAGAAAATTTTATCTTTTTCTTAGATTATATAGTTCAAACTCTAGCTATTCAAACACTACAAAATACGATCACTGAGTACTAGGCAGAAAATACATGTCTCAATACTGCTAATTCTCATCTCCCTCCGCAGCTCTCCTCCACGGAGGGGTGCAACGAAGTATCTGTTCTCTTGTATATGTTAACATTAGACATTTTTATGCTTTGGGATACTTTAAACTGCAGAGGAAACTACATATACTTTGAATTTAATTATTTCTTTATATCACAACATCATGATCAGCTTTTAATGTGATGGATCATATAGAAAAATAATTGAAACAACAGTCATAAATGCTGCCAGACTTCCCTGAAACAAAAGTAGTAGAGTTCCTCTCTAGCACAGATTTATGAAGAGTTTAAAATCTGTTTTTAAGCTCAGATGGTCTGGTTTTTTTTATTTTGTTCCTGTTGCTCTTAATAAACTTGCCTCTATGCTATTCATTTCCTCTATTAAATCCCTGTTTTCATTATTTCTTAATAAAAAGTAGATTTTCATTAGAAAGTGTGTTAGAGTAGCATAAAAAAAGTTCACAAAACATTTTAAAATTAACTTTTAAAAATTGCATCTGTGCAACTCAGATTTATCTGCAGCTATTTTTACTGTGTGTGTATGAGGTATAACCATGTACCTAATAACTTCATGCACAGCATTTAGTTCGTGTTCTTTTAGAAAAACCATGATGGAAACTTAGCTCTACTTTTACCACCTTTACTCTTATTTTATATTTAGAACCTTCCTCTTGCCCAGTGCATGCTGTCACTTGCCAGTCCTGTAATCATTACCTCTCTTAACAGCCTTTACCAGTGATATTTTTAAATACACCTGCTCTGCCTCTCATTTTTGGTTGTGTAACTTACAACTTCACTGTTAGTCTATTAGAAGAAATAGGGGGTTTGTGGAATTTCAAATTATAGTTGATTTAGTTTCAGTTCAAGTGTTCCTACAGTAGTTGTCCTGAGATGCTGTGGTGAAGGTATATAAAATTTAATCTCAAACAAATGGAAAAAAAGGTAGCTCTCAGCATGGGTGATTTATCCTGTTACATATTTTTCTTCTGTTTGTGATTTGTATTACTGTTGCAGAAAGTTTTATCACCATCACCTATATGTTCTTAACCTGTCTGCTCTAGCAGCAAACTCTTTTAATAGTTTAGCTAAGGTTGTTTACTTCTCTATTCGTTAAGTTCTGTTAGCAATAAGAAAATTATTTACTTCCTGAATTAGACTTGTATCCCAATTATCATCAATGTCAAATTATTGTCTTTACTGAAATTCAGAGGAATTTCTCCTTTATACAACTGCACTTGATATTGTAATGTAAGGCATAAACCTAAAGAGCAATCAAGAATGGAAAATGTTTAACTGGATTGGATAAAGCTAGTCATATACATTTACACCCACCTCTAAATATGGAAGTAAGGGTACCAGTTAAGAAAGTCACTCAGGGAGAAAGTTTTATTTGTGTAAACATATAGCCATTTGATTGGGGATAAACTTTTCTAGGAACAAGGAAACAAGAGAAGAGTACAAGCATAAGTGAAACAGGAGTTTACTCAACTCTCTATTGCCAGATGTCATTTTAACACACAAACTGAAATAAAAGAGCAATAAACCTCAGTAAGAGAAAGTCATGCCATTGTCAAAGTATGAAGAGGATACATGTAATCATCTATTGTCTCAGGTGAAAGCAACAGTTTGTTACTGCTTTATAAACTGATGACATTTGTGCATGTGCCATGTCTTTATCTTGAAAAGCTACAGGACAATACACAGTATTTTTAGTCTTTCCTCGTATTGCACCTAACAGAACAATGGTGCAGTGGTGGCAATTGATAATACTTCCCACAACTCACCAACAAGGAAATAATAACCTAGTCTAAATATACAACCTTTACAAAAAGAACAAATGGTCAGAATAGTTACAGGAAAACAGTAAACCAGACAATTGGAGAATTATGTCAGTGTAGTTTTTTAGGTTGCTGATGTGCTAAGTTTTACTTAGCAATATTATGAAAGCTTCTCTATTTCCATAGAGAAAGTGGAATGTTGAATACCAAAATATTAGCCTGTTCAGCCACTTAAGTGGGGATAACTTTTTCTGAACATTTGAAAAGAAATAAAGAAGCAGACAAGGAGCTATTTTTCTGCAGAGGTCAAGAGTTCAAAGTCAAAACTATTCTCCAAACAGTAAGAAAGGGTGGATAGCATTTTCCTGAATTCTCTACCAAGAAGTGGCAGGGAGATCAGTTAACATATGCATATTTTAATTTTTTGAAAGAGAGAAAGGGAAGGAATTTTGAGTGATAGGATATTGAAGTAGACTGAAATCAAGAATATATGTACACAGAAGCAAGTGACTTGTAATGTGTTTTGTTTATGTCTTTGATATTAAACCAAAATCTGGATTATTTCTCTTTGTGCTGAGAAAGGAAACATAGGTAAAAATGGTATTGTGTTTGTTGGAAAATATTAGCAGATGAAGAAATACAACAGAAAATGCATGGGTAAAAATGAATTTTTATGGAAAAAAAACAACAGACACAAAACAAGCATGATTGGGGCTTAGCAACTTAATTGAACATGAAATTAAGTTATTTGAAGAGGATGAGAAGGAAAATAATGGAAATCAGACAACACTGAACAAAGTCAGGTTAACAAGTTGGAAAATAATGTCAAAGGTGTAAAAAACTTAAATGTATCTGTTCAAGAAGCTGAAATGCATTACTAAGGTATTAAAGGGACCAATAATGTAGGATTTAAGTCAGAGTGATATTTGCAAAAAAATATTTGCAGGGCAATGGAACAGTGCTACTTCCAGCATGAAGAGTAGGAAAAGATTACATATTGCATTTTAGCCACTCTGGAAATCACATAATTGAGATGGAACCAACTGAACAGAGTGAGAAGTACGTTGATTTTTACTCTATTTCCTTGCTTCATGACAGTGAAGCTGAAATTGTAATGTTACATGAGTATCACATCACCTGCAGAAACATTCTGCTAGTATCTATCTTTGTTGTTGTCATTTCAAAAGGAATAATTTTTATCCTTTGTGAGCACATTGTTGGAGCTGTAGCCTTGCTCTGTATCTGTGCAGATATAAACTCTTATAGTGATTTGGCCACTGCTGCAGAACAGATGTGCTTGAACTTCCTACTAGATAAACTCCCCAAAGAGACCAAAAGGGTTTGGATTAAAAAATAATTTTTATTCAAAAATAAAAATGTAAAAAAGAAAATGTTAACTTTCAAAACCTAAAGATTTCAAAGCAATGAACAAACAGAACAGACATAGAGATATTAGTGCATTAATCTTCTGCTGCCCATTGTACCCCTGTAAACTGGAACTGTGTTTCAGTTCAATTAACTTGTTACTTTCTGAAGAACAGCAAAATTTGTTGGTTTCCCTTCTGTCCCGGAGGTTTTTCCACTGTGTCTGTGGCCTTACTGCTGGACTCATCCTCTCTGCTGCTTCTTAGCCTCTGCATGAGCTCCAGCCTCTGTGCTGGATTTTGCTTGCCAGCTCTGCAACCCTTCCTGTCCTACTGATACTCAACAGCTCCCTGGGGACACAGGTGGCCTCCTCCCTTTCCAGAGGGCTCTGCTGGAGCCAGCCTCACCTTGAGGAGAAGATAAACATATAATTAGGAACACAGACATATAGATTTGAACAAAGATGGTCAAGTGAGCAAGTACAGTTGTCTACTATGCATTAAAATACTGTATATTTCCTGACAGATATTTAATTTAATGGATATATTTCTATTTAATTCTTTAATTGCCTTAAAATTACATTAGTATACTTATTGGACAAGGCATGATTTTAATCACTGGGAGGTTATGTGTTACTAGTAAAATGTAGTTATTTAAATGATAGAAATTGATTTTAGCTTCTGGCTAAAGTAAGACTGATTTTATGGTGGTGCTATTTCTGTATACACTAGCATTGAAATTCTCCTCCTTACTGGAAGCAATTTCCAAGATACGTATCAAACAATTAAAACTGAGATATCAGGGCAGTTTTTATGAACAAAACATTAATAATGTACACTTTTATCTCTTAGGTTTGCTCTTAGATTTGTATCCTTTTTCCCCTTCCAACGTGCCCTTCATACTTTTGAGTGCTTTGCTTGATTTGTACTTGCAGCTTCTGTTCCTACAGATTAAGCCAGTTACATAGAAGCTGTCAGTAGCAGTACCAGGTGATGACGGGAGCACTCGGAAAAGTCCCACAGTTTGTAAAGCTCAACATCTCAGTTAAGAACTTAATTTCACTCCTGGAAAACAAACAAGGAAACAAACACCCTCAACAACGTCCCCCTCCCCCCCACAAAAAAAAAAAAAAAAAAGGAAAACAAACAAAAAAACCCAAACCTAAAACCCAAACAACCAAACAACCCAAACCCACAAAAAAACTAAAGAAACAGTAACCAACTCAACAAACCAATACTGCTCTAGATGGATAAAGAACTAATTCTCTCTAGACTGAGAACAGTAACCTTGCTATAAATTCACAAACTAAATTCTTCTAAGTTCTGTTTTGCATTTTTTTGTTTGATATATTCTTAAAAATGGTTCCGTACAGAAATTCACTGAATTGTTAATATTTGGCATAAATTAGGCCTTTTCATGGTTCTACAGCATGGTTTAGTTGAATGGTGAAAGACAGAAAATTTTAGTTGTTGCACGGAGCAATCTCCATGTAAAATGACTGGCAGAGTATGGTTATAGAAGGCAAGTAACATAGGAGTAAAAAATTGAATTGTCATGGCTGTTAAAACTGTTGCAGAGAACATTTATTAGATAAATAAAAACCCTTCAAAGGATTATATTTCATTGTATATTTAGATACAGTCTAAAGATAACAAGAGGGTCTTGAGATCATACTTTAATTTTTGTGGAATGAATCATTCCCCAAAACAAGTAGAAATTATAAATCTGTCTAAGCAATATGTTTTGTATCTCGTAGATCAGAAAACACTATTTAGTTGGATGAGTTCAGTACTAAATAATCTATAAACAACCAAACAAGAAAAGGAGTCAAGGACAAAAGTAAATAGTAAAAAGGAGAAATTCATCATTTTTCCTTCTAACCCTGAGTGAGGGGTGGTGTCTATCTGGGAATTAAGGTGCTGTAGTTCTTTTGAAGCAAAAGAGAGTAAATTGCCAGTGGCAGGCAGAGTGAGTGCAATTGTACATGAGGTGGGCGAACAGGAGAATATCTTTGTGACTGCTTTCCAAACCATCAAGCAGGTTTGGAATAGGCAGACAAGGGGTACATCTTGCACTTCACATATTCTGTCTGTGGCTGTATAATTTTTGTATAGCATTCATAAAATTGTATATTTAATGTTTTTGTTAATTTTGAGAAACTTTCTGTTTCATTTGTCTGGGGTTTTATTATTTTATTTTGTTAATTTTCTTTCTTGGTGTGTGTGTGTGGATTTTCTGGTGTCCTAAGAATAATGGAAAAATTCCAGATAAACAATTAATTTCTCTTACTCACCTGAGTAAGAATTCCACCTCAGAGGATTTCTGTAAAAGTTTGTAAAGTTAGAAAATGTATAGTGTTATTTACAAATTCAAATGTAATATTCAGATCATGTTCTAAGGTTAATTAATAGTGTTCAAAGAATAGGACTGTTTATTTGGGGAAAATCAAGTGAACGAAATGGAAATAACTTGGGCTACCTCACTTTTACTTGTTCATTTTCCGTTTCTTTCTGGAACAATTATTCCTGGATGTTTGAGGAGGTAATGAAACTTAAATTGGAGGTACTAGACTTGATTCAGTAAAGAGGAGTATCTGTGCTTTCTGTGAATTGGATTCAGACAAAAACAGTTGCAGTAAATGTTTTTTCACCTAACTGATTCAATATTGTACATTGGCTTTTAACCTGCTTGTGGTTTTGTTTTCTGTAATTAGACAAAGTTTAAAATTCAGGAAACAATATAAACATTATCATAAAAATAGAACTACAGCTTACACTTCTGAGCAATTTTAGGTCTTCCTTCTTAGAAGGAGGATTTTTATCATATCAGTAATAATACTAATACAAAGGACTTGAAATAAGTGGAGAAAAATGATGATAAAACTTGTTTTACAAATGACAATGTGAGCCAATTCTTTTGTGAGTGGTTCTTTTGCCTGTTTACTAATGCTTAAGTTAAAAATTATAACAAAATAGATGATCATTACTGTAGAATTAATGTAAATGAAAAGCACCTAAGCAGATAAAAAGATGGAAGTCTGGACAGAGTAAAAGAAAAGTTACCTCTCACAAGCTCTGACACATCTTTTGTGCTCATCAAGGAGAAACACTTAACTGTGCTCAAGCTGCTTTAGTTGAGAAGATAATTTTCTATGAAAGTATCTTCTGACTCAGTTCACCTATAAAAAACATAGCTTTGTCTCTCCTTTAGCAGAGTATGGGATGGGGAGATTGTAGCTGTGGTTAAAATGTAGTGATCAGTTCCATGCTTTAAGGCTGAGGTTGTTACTTCTTCCTCAGTGGTAACATGTAAATACAATATGGTCTCCATCAACTTGTTCCTGGTAGCTCAGGGATCGGTGACATAGCCATATCCAAGCTTCCCTGTATGAGACTTCTAACGCTACAGTAGCTTTCTTTGTGGCATGATGATTTCCCTCATCTTTATTGCTTTCTGAAAAGGTAATAATACAGTTTGATAGAATGCAGAATATTGGTTGCCCGGCAGTTATGCAAGAGTAGGATGAATGCTTTCAAGCAGGATGGGAAGTTATAGAAGATAAGAAGATTTACCACTGCATGTGGTTCCAAATCTTGTTTGAACTGAAAAAACAACCAGCAACAAAAAACCAAGCAAAACCAACACATAGAAAATTCAAAAATTGTAATTCTTAATTAGAAAAGTAAAGCCTACATTTGCAATACTTAACAGCACTTGTGAGTAAGAAAGCTTCTTAATCCAAAGGAAAGATCAGCTAGAGACTATGATATGAGACCTTGGATGGCACATAATGCCATCTCACCTGAGATGTGATCTCACCTGCTTCTAAAAAACTTACAGCTATGATTGTATAACACAACTTCTAGCTTGTTTTTACTCAGGGAATGATGCATCTGCAGCTCATTATATCCCCAGGCTTAAATGTATTCTGCTTTAACTACCATTATGCTGGCTCTTTCATCCCATGACAGACATTTCACTTTTATTTTGTTTTACTGAGTTCTTATGTTATGACAGGTTTCTGCAGGTT
>JAVSBS010026126.1:0-11756 GCA_033124195.1 Coracias cyanogaster | reverse complement strand
GAGGAGGCTGGAATGGGCACCTCGGAGAAGTAGAAGGGATGTGACCAGCCATCCTCACTGCTTTTGTTGCTTGCTGTTATCCACCAGCCTATTCACAAATCCAGGTTTAGACACTGATGGGATATTTAATTAGTTTTAAGCTCTTCTGCTGTCTAGTGTCAGCCTCTGTTTCCTGTATCTTCATGGTGAAACTGGCCTGTGAGGTGCTCACTGGCCTCCCCAAAGACACAGAGACTTGGCACGTCCCCTTAAATCGTTTCTCTGTGCTAGGATTGCCTTGTGCTGAACTTGTCATGGGATGCTCTGGTAGAAGCAGTAGATCCAGGAATGTTTTTTAAGAGAAAGAACAATGGCAAATGTAAAAGGGGGGAAAAAAGAGAAATTTAAGTGGCTGATCTAGAAATAATTCCACGTTTATATCTGTCACACCACTCTCCTGTGGGATGTATACTGTGACATTTCAGTTACTTAACTGTGAAGTCTTTGTACGAGACAATCTGGTTCCTAGCCTGTGCCAGTGATGGACATTTTTGTTCTACATAGGATTTCTCAGTTGACTTTTTTCCCCCTCCTCTCACCTTTATGGGAAGTCCCATTAAGAAGAAATGTTTGTAGTGGGGAGGCAGAAGGAAAGGACTATGACACAGGCACACCACGCTGACAACTGTTAGTAAACCACAATTTTTATCTCCTCATCAAGTCCCCATCAGAACCAGTGCTAAATTCCAACAGGTTCTTTTTTCTTCTTCTATCTGCAATTGCAAACCTGCGATTTCCTACTTCTTTTTTTTTTTTTTAAGTTTCATATGTGATCTAGTTTAAGTTGCAGACATTTCCTTTTCCATGCAGGTCATGGTGTGTATTGATTTGAAATAATCGCTCTGATTTTTGACAAGGAAGCCGAACACAGATCCCATGTGGGTTTTTGGAAGCCTGTGTCTCAAGACGAGCAATTTCATATAATTGATTCGTCTCTCCAGGAAACATCTTGGGATGATTTTAATAAGGCCTCAGTAGATGCTGTTAAAAAGTTGGGGCCTGACAAATTGCAATGGTGCAACTTGGCAAGTGAGTTTGTACGTGTGTGTAAATTGGCTCCGCTGTGTGTCATTAAACTATCAAGTTCTTTCTCCTCTGAGCTCCCTCAGCTTGTGCTTGGGTTTGATTATTGCCCTAATTTAGAGGACAGTGAGAGATTGTCTTAAAGGAGAAGAAAAAAAGTGGCAAGATCTCTCCAATGCTTTTGTTAAAGCAACTTTGTGGCCTCCTCTGGACCTGCTCCAACAGGTCCGTGACTTCCTTTTGCTCAGTAAGTCATATCTGCAAGCATCTGGGCTTGAGGCCTTGTTTTTTTTTTTTCCTGAGCAAGGCTTCTGCAGTTACTGCTCGTGGACTGAATATTTCAGTGTCTGGTGTACGCAGGGGGTAGTGAGGTTATTCTTATGAAGCATTTATTTGTACAAAATTTGCTAGGCTTTGGCGAGCAGATGGTAAATAAGAGTGATAAAAGAACAGCATGACAGGCACAGCTGAGGAAGCTTTTGGTAACTGTTGATGATTTTCGTGAGAGCTTGAAGGCACATATGCATATGGCACATATAGTTCACAGGCATTCTAAACCTGGAGGCTAGTGTTGGGCCAACATCATCTCAACCTCATTAAATGGAAAACCTGATTAGATTAGACTAAAAGCATATCTGAAATGCTACCCTGTGTTTCTAATAATCCAACTAAGAATACCCCTGCAGACACACAACGGAGCACTAGATGTAGAGAACCAGCAGCCCAAAGCGCTGGGTGACGGCCACCTTCATGGGGCCAACACGTCCCACCACAAAACAAGCATTTAATAGAAAGCAAGCCTCCCCTGGAAGGTGTTCATACTTGTACACACCACCACTTTTTAGAAGTTTTCATAGCGAGCTACCACATCATGCTGGTGGGTTTAGCAGAACGTCAGGCATTATGTCATACCAAGGTTGGAACTTCAGCAATGGGCTTTAGATATAAGGTCTCAGATTAAAAATATGGAAAGCAAATAGTAGGAGGCTCCTTTTCATGGCCTTTATTAGCACATCACCTCTTAGACTGTTGGTACATCCATGTATTTCAAAGCTTTGTACCCCACAGAGGTTTTGCAGGAGATATTGCCCTCTCGTGGCTGTTCAACAGAAAGATGGATTACAGTGGAAGTGGCATGAAACCAGTTCAGGAAGATGAAAGGGCACAGTCCTAGTTCTTCTCACAGCTATGGATGAGGCTGATCTCTTTATTGCATCTCTTTCTGGCGACTGGGTTTATTACAAAATAATCAGCTTTGTTCTTCGTTGTGAAACTTCCCGGGAAGTCTGATGGTCCCAGGGTTAACTGCAGTACACAGAAAGATCTGGACCACATGGATTTATTCCAGCTATAGGTCTACACAACCATGGAGAGATGGGGCAGTGCTCTGTAACGCTTGGAGAGCTTAAACTTCTCTTTTGATGTATATACAGAAGTCTTAATTTTGTGAGAGTCATGGCAAACAGGCTTTAAGAATGCTTGACCACATCATTCATGGAACAGCGCAGGAGCTCTGGGCAGGGAAGAGGAGCAGGTCTGTTCCTGTACATCAGGTGGGGAGTGGTGGTCTCATAAACGAATGAGTGACGCTTTCTGGAACCAGAGGGGAATTTTTGTTAGCTCTTCAAACTAGTGCTGGTAGTGTATAGAATCATTATGGCTGGAAAGCACCACCAGGATCATCAAGTCCAACCTTCATCCTAACATCTCTCTAGCCACTAGACCATCGTCTCAAGTGCTACATCTACTCATTTTTTTAAACACCTCCAGGGATGGTGACTCCAGCACTTCCCTGGGCAGCCTGTTCCAGTGCCCAATCACTCTCTCAGATTAGATATTAGGAAGAAATTATTTACTAAACCTCCTCTGATGCAACTTGAGGCCATTTCCTCTCATTCTATCATTAGTAATTTGGGAGAAGAGACCATCACCAGCCTTGCTACAACCTCCTTTTAGGTTCCCTCTTATCCCAGGGTGCACAACTGCTTCAAGTCGTGCACGGATTTCACAAGTGGTTTATCTTCCTATCATTTCTGTTGGGGCTATACAAAATTAAAAGGTTGCTCCTGTGCAAGAATTGGAGATTGCCCGTAAAATCAACATAGAAGACACTGGCACATTATGCTGTGCTGGCTGTTACCACTGTCGTCTGCTCCTCTGCAGAGCAGCTGTTGCCAAATTTATTTTGACCCAGTACATGTAATAGACTTCAGGCTCCATAGCAAGACAAACTGGTTGGAAAACAATTTGTGATTGAGTCATTTTAATGCCGTAGTTTTAATTGAAGGAAATTGGAATATTGGGCTTTTGTGAGATGTAAAACTTGAGTAATGTGGAATGGCACCTGAGCTGGTAGGACCTGGGAGAACAATACCATCCAGGAGTAGACTCAAGTATCAAACCACAGCCCTTTAAAAAGGTCCTACAACAGGAAAGTCCTAGGAATCAAAGGATTCAGGATGAGGAAAGTATCACATTTCTAGCCTGCTTTGACAACATTCTGAAAAAACCTTATATATACACCACAGGTAGGATCCAAAACCCCTTCAGAGACACTCCTCCCCAGAAACATCCTCCTGGGTCTATAAAACCTTGCTAAAGAAGAGAGGCATTTACCACACGGTAGCATTTCTGCCAGTGCCTGCAGATGCCTGGGTGAAGATTTCTCTGCTGCTAAATCTGGACCTGTCACTTCCTTGATGTTCCTGAGTCTACAGTGAACTTTTTTTTCCTAGATATTCTAATCAGGTGTAGAAAGAAGAAAAAGGAGTGTCACGTTTCCTGGAGATACAGATGCCTATATATTACCAGTAATTAATTCTTTGTAGCAGTGAGTATTTCTGTGCTTTCTGTTGTATTTCACCTGAATCCCCATTTTAAGAACAAGTGATGCTGTGATTTAAAGCACCTTGGGCCTTTTATTTCTGCGGACTCCAATATTCTTTATGGTAGTTTAAGCTCTGACTTTGATCCCTTTGAAGCTGGAAGCAAGCTCTGTGAGACAACAGATGAGCCTGTCTCAGATGGGATGTCACCTGTTTCATGTCTTCTCTGTAGCTCTTAAAAATGGGTGTGCGTTACAATATTCACACTGCCTCATAACCATGCTCTAACCTGCAAAGAAAATGGTGCTTGTGCTGAGCTTTGTTTTATCTCTCTATAGAGTTAAGTAAATCACTACCATAAGTACTGAGTTATATTTAGTGTAGATGGAATAGATGGAAAAATCCTTCCATGCCAAGTCATTTTAGACCCCTTTGAATGGGGAAGGGGAAGGGGAAGGGGAGAAGTGCAGCCAGACCCTGAAAGTGCCGTTGTGGTTCTGGGAGCCTGTGGGGTAAATCTTGTGAAAGGAGGAAGGCCTCTAACTGGATACTAAATTTCATCTCTCTTTATATCCCACTGGATAAAGCTGGGGGAAAAAATGCATCTGGAGTATATGCCCTGTCTGTGGATTACCAGGAATTAATTCTTCTGTGATGGCGTTACTCGCTTAAAACAGATCTTTAGCTTCAGCTGGTAATTTAGACCCCTTTGGTGACAATATCATCACTAAGTAATTCATGCGGAAAGGTTTTCTAGAGATCTCTGCTCCACGCTCCCATTCGCAGAGCACAGCTGCCTTCAAAGCCCAGCCAGGTTGCCTGGGGCCGTGTCCAACCAAGCTGGCCAGCACAGAGGAGGTCTCTTGGTCTTTGACTTCCAGCTCTTCAGGCTCAGAAGATGGCTTGCAGGAATTAAATCTTCTTTTTGATAAATCGCTGTTAAGCTTAATACTTACATTTTGCCTTTTACATTAGATATATGCAAGTGACATTCACGTTTTGAGGGTGGCAATGCAGACTTTCAAATGGTTCTGAACTGCAAATCAGACCCAGAAACCCCCACTCTGTAGAAGGGAGCTGCAATTTTAACTAAGTGACAACTTCTTTCTTCCAGGTAAATCTCTGCCATCACTTCCACAAGGAAAGACAAGATGCAGAGGGCCAACCTATCCCTGGTATCTGAGTTTGTTCTCGTAGGCCTTTCTGATGCTCCAGAAGTCCGTTTTCCTCTCTTCGTGCTGTTTTTGACCATTTATTTGGCCACCATGGCAGGCAACATCACAATCCTCGTTGTCATTTGCACAGACACTCACCTACACAACCCTATGTACTTTTTCCTTGGAAACTTATCCGTACTGGATATCTTATGTCCCACTATCACTGTGCTGAAGATGCTGGAGGCCTTGTTGCTTGAGAACAAGGTGATTTCATTCACTGGCTGCATGCTCCAGCTCTTCTTTCTCATTGATGTGGTAGGCACAGAGATTTTTCTCTTGGCCGTGATGGCGTATGACCGTTACGTTGCAGTATGTCACCCGCTGCAGTACGTGAACATCGTCAGTATGAAACTGTGTGCTCACCTAGCCATTGGCACCTGGGTTGTAGGGTTCTTTAACTCTGTCTTGCACACAGCTTTGGTTTTTACACTCTCTTTTTGTGATTCTAGTAAGGTTGACCAATATTACTGTGATATTCCTCCCATGCTGGCCCTCTCATGCTCACCTACTTACAGCAGGGAACTGGTAATTCTGACAGTGGCTGGGGTCCTTGGAAGCGGAGCCTTTGTGGTCACTCTCATTTCCTATATCTACATCCTCTTGGCTCTCCTGTGCATGAACTCTTCTGAGAGCAGGCACAAAGCCTTCTCCACTTGTGGTTCTCACTTGACAGTCGTATGCCTTTTCTATGGGACCACCATTTGCACGTACGTGCGGCCCTCCTCCAGCTACTCGCCTCATCAGGACAGGATAGTTTCCATGCTCTATGGAATCCTCACTCCCCTGCTAAACCCCATGATCTACAGTCTGAGGAACAAAGAAGTCAAATGTGCCCTGAGAAGAGTGATCAGTCAGGTGAGAACTGCTTTAACAAGACAAGAAGATCTCTCTCGGTCTCTGGTGTCCTCTGGAGCCCCAGCAGTTGGATAGACACTGCAGTTTGTGACTGATCTTTTCTTAACTGTAGCCAACTACCCGTTAGATACTGGAACCAAAACTCCTTCTCTGAACCCAGTTATAATCACAGAATCATTTAGGTTGGAAAAGACCTCTAGGACCATCTAGTCCAATCTTCGTAGATCATCTACCTAATCCCGAGATCATGTCTTGAAGCACCACGTCTACCTGCTTTTGGGACACCTCCAGGGATGGTGACTCCACCACTGCCCTGGGCAGTCTGTTCCAATGCCTGACCACTCTTTCAGTAAAGAATTTCTTCCTGATATCCAGTTTAAACCTCCCCGGTGCAACTTGAAGCCATTACCTCTCATCCTATTGTTAGACCTGGGAGAAGAGTCCACCACTAGCCCCACTATAATCTCCTTTTAGGTAGTTGTAGAGAGCCATGAAGTCTCCTCTCAGCTTCCTCTTGTCCGAACTAAATAATCTCTGTTCCTCGTATGACGTATCCTCCAGATTCCTCACCAGCTTTGTTGCCCTTCTCTGCAGCTGCTCCAGTATCTCAATGTCCTTCTTTTCCTGTGGTGACCAAAACTGGACACAGGACCCAAGGTGCGGTCTCACGAGTGCTGAGTACAGGGGCACAATCACCTCCCTACTCCAGCTGGTCACACTGTTTCTGATATAGCCCAGGATGCCGTTGGCCTTCTTGGCCACCTGGGCACACTGTTGGCTCATGTTCAGCTGGCTGTCCACCAGCAGCCCCAGGTCCTTTTCCACCAGGCAGCTCTCCAGCCACTCTTCCCCAAGCCTGTAGCGTTGCTGGGAGTTGTTGTGACCGAAATGCAGGACCTGGCACTTGGCTTTGTTAAACCTCATACAATTGGCCTCAGCCCATTGATCTAGCCCGTCCAGATCCCTCTGCAGAGCCTTCCTACCTTCAGCAGGGTGCAAATTTACTGAGGGAGCATTCAATCCCTTCATCCAGGTCATCGATAAAGATATTACAGCCCCAGAACTGAGCCCTGGGAGACCTCACTTGTGACCAGCTGCCAACTAGATTTAACTCCATTTACCACAACCCTCTGGGCTCAGCCATCCATTGCAGCATTCCAGTCATGAGTCATCCCACCATGTTTCCGTGACAGTGATTGTCATAGCCTCGCATTGCACAGTGGCTTCCAGCTCCTCCTGCTTGTTGCCCATGCTGCATGCATTAGTGTAGACGCCCTTGAGCTGGGCTGTTGAATTCCCTACCAGCAGTGGCCTGCCACCCTTAGGCTCAACTCTAGCAAGCTCAGTTTTATCCCCTTCCTGCTTTGGACCTAAGTTTAAAGCCATTTATGTGAGCCCAGCCAGCTCATACGCAAGGATCCTTTTCCCCCTCTGGGACAAATAAAGCATCAAACTCCCCATGATCAAAGAATCCAAAATTCTGTCTGTGACACCAGCCTCTAAGCCACATGTTAATTGAATGGGTTAATCGAATCAAGGAAGGCCGGGAGGGGACTCTCCTGCCTCCCTGAGGAGGGACCTGTTTCCATTCCCCCCATCTCTTAGGTCCCCTTCTTTTACCTGGTGGCAAGAGGGGAGGCGTTCCTCTATTACTTGTGGAGCCTCCACCTGCTGCCCTTGCCTCAAGGATGGTAGGGCTCAACTCTACCAATCTATCTTCTTCTCACACTCCCTTATAGTCCTCCACCTTTCAACCTCCTCCTTCAGCTCAGCCACCAGGTAGCAGTGAGCTGTTTAATACTATTAATTAATACTGCTGGCATAGTATGGGGCTTGCGGAATCCAGTCTCATCCTGGTGTTAAAGAAGACAACTTTTGGGTGAGACAATACTGAAATGTGCCCTGAGGTGGTTGGTCCCTGGGTGGCAGGGTTTGTGGAAGGATTTGGGCATGTTCCTTGGACCGTTATCACCTTCCATAACCTGGGACTTTATACCTGAACAGGCAAGCAACCCTGACAAACTGATGTGCCATCTGATAGAAGGGTGCCTTGCCTACCCCAATAGAAAACAACAGCTTCTACCACTGTACTGGGGCCTGGCCTGTGCCTATTGAGCCACATTTCATTACTGAGGAATGTGGTTGAGGCAGGGACCCAAACTGCATCTGAGGACATCATAGTTGACATAGGGTCCTGTCGCGAGCCGGTGCAGCAATGGACGTCCGCAACCCGCCTCCTTGAGGGGGAATCGAGGTCAAAACAGGACACTTCCCCACCACACTTGCAGGTAGTTACTAATATCAGCAAATATTTAATAAGGTTATTACTGAATATATACCCAAACGAAAACCGTGCCAACACTACGGAAACCCTACAGTACTGGGAGACACCACGCCCACCCACTCACTTCCCTCCCCTCCTTCCCCCCCTTTGGTCCAGGCGGTACCGGAGAGAATCAGAAGTAATGGAGGAAATGGGGCCGGATGAGAACCCAATTATATAAAAAATATATCCTGTAAGTGTGGGTGGTGTGGGGTGTGTGTGTATGTGTGTTTCTTTACCCTTTCTCGGCAGCAGTAGGCCCCCGTGGAGGAGGGGATGAGGGTGCTCTGACCGGCAGCTCTTTTTTTCTCAGTATCGAAGGTAACATCTGGCTGGCCAAGCGTAGACGAAGAAGCGACAGGCTCTCCGAGCTCCCGCGACCCCGGGTCTGGCAAGGCCGCTGTACCACCGGGTTGCGTACCCCGCTTCCGGGTTCCGGCCTTGGTTGCTTCTCGCTTCCGGGCTCTGGCCCCAAGGCCTCATGGGAGCTGTAGTTCGCCCTTTCACGAGCATACACGAACACTTCCGGCCGCAGAGTCTCTCCTCTCTGCCGCTCAGCTCTTTCTTCGCTGGCTTAACAAAACATCTCATTAATATGGGGGGTCCGTCTCCCATAGGTCCCAAACAACAACTACAGTAATTTCCCCACTAGTGAAAAAGAAACAGTGGACAAGAAAAACCATGGCTCCATATCATCGATTAGTAAGTGAGGAGGAAGAAGAGGAAGGGTTTAATCAAGAAGCAGATCCTTAACAAGGAGATTGCAGGAAGGAGTGAGAGAAATCAAACAGGAAGCAGAAACTACTTGATCCCTGACCTGATCCGAACTTTGAGAAATATGGAAAGATTACAGCCGCCAGCCAGGTGAGCGGATTGCTGCCTGGCTGCTCTGATGCTGGCATAACGGGGCTGACAGTCAGCAATTGGAAGGTATGGAAGCCAAACAGCTGGAGTCTCTTGCTAGAAATTGGGGAATTGAGAGAGCAATTGGAAAAGAGGCAGCAATTTGCAGTCTCTGGAGATGACTTCTCTCAAGTGTGAAGGCAAGATATCCATTCAAGGGAAATCTTATGACCTCCCCAGGAAAGTGAACTACCACAGATGAAGGCATCCAGTACCTGAGAGAATTAGCAGTGCTGGAAGTCACCTACAGTGATCTAGACAATGATAAGGTCTCCAAAGATCCAGAGGATGTCCTGTGCACACAGGTCACATGGAGGAAGGTGATTCAAAGTGCCCCAGCATCATATTCTAACAGCTAGGCAGCAATGTATTGCTCGGATATGGATAGGACAACTTTGAAGAGAATGTCTTCTTGGCTCCAAAACATCCCTATGGGACATGGCCTTGGCTGTCAGGGGCACCCCAAGAAATCAGTCCTCTCCTGCCATGGTCAGAGGGAAAGGGAGCCCGAGGTGCATGCCGCATAGTGCACTCTGGCTCTTCTTGCATGACCAGGGGGAGGACATGAGGAAGCGGGATGGTGAACCCATGTGGAAGCCCATGTACGCCAACTGAGAGGTAAGACACCTGTTGAGAAGGGATCACCTGTTTTGCCAATTACCCAGCCCAGCACAAAGAACGCCACCATGACCAGGAGACAGATGCATAACCAAATATAGATTTTATTATCTATCCCCATGGGGCGCAGAAATGACACTACATGGCCGGTAACAGAAGAGATAAACCCACTCACCGCAGGTGATATAACCAAAGGAAAAGCGAACTTAACTACAAACTCAATAATAGAAGGGAAAAGAAACCAGGCGATCACCTCAACAATCGAGGGGGAGACCAACCATACACCGAATATCACCATAGCCATGCACAAACCACCCCAGCAAATACAAGAGAGGTGTACCAGCAGTACATGGTACATTCCACAAAGGTACGTGGCCAAACTACGACAGACTCCAAAAGGCTAAGCAATCAAATCCATTACCAGTATTACCCTTGTCCCATCCAATATACTCGTTCTGTCCTGCCATTGCTGGGAAATCCTGGTTGCAGCGAGCAGTTGGGGGGGGGCACTTGGGGGAAAACCCTGCGTGGTGCATCCACCCGCAGGTTGGCTTTTTCCCCAGTTCGCTACTAAGTAGTTAATCCATACACCTGTTTGTCAAAATTAAAAGCTGATCAGGTATGGTTCACAGTGCTAGACTTGAAAGATGCCTTTTTCTGCCTACCAGTGGCAGAAGAGAGCCAGAAACTCTTTGCTTTTGAATGGGAAGGTCCTAGTTTAGGATGGAAGACTCAGCTAACTTGGACTGTATTGCCACAGGGATTTAAGAATAGCCCCACAATTTTTGGAAACCAATTGGCTCGTGATCTCGAGGGATGGAAGTCCCCATCAAACAAAGAGACTTTATTACAATATATGGATGACTTACTAATAGCCACAGAAAAGGAAAAAGATTGTGTGGAATGGACTATCAGTTTACTGAATTTTCTTGGACTAACCGGATACCGAGTTTCCCAACAGAAAGCCCAGCTAATTCAGCAACGAGTTACGTACTTTGGATATGAATTATCTGGAAGACAGAGAGAGTTGGGACCAGAACGAAAAGAGGCAATATGCCAAACGCCACTCCTGACAATGGTAAAAGAACTCAGGACATTTCTTGGAATGACAGGTTGGTGTCAACTTTGGAAGTCCAAATGGGACTTTAGCTAGACCGTTATATGAATTAACAAAGAATAATCCTGTTGCACTAACCTGGACTCCTGAGGCCCATAAAGCATTCAAAAACTTAAAAAGGGAATTGATGTGCGCCCCGGCCCTGGGGTTACCTGACGTGTCAAAACCCTTCTGGCTGTTCTCCCATGAAAAACAGGGCATTGCCCTGGGCGTACTAGCCCAGAACTTGGGACCATATAAGAGGACAGTGACGTACTTTTCTAAACAGTTGGATGAAGTAAGCAAGGGATGGCTGGGATGTCTGAGAGCTGTGGCAGCAGTTATTTTAAATGTACAACAAGCTCGAAAATTTACCATGGGCCAGAAAATAACTGTTCTTGTCACACACACAGTGTCTGCAGTACTTGAACAGAAAGGAAACCATTGGCTTTCTCCTTCGAGATTTTTGAAGTATCAAGCCATCTTATTAGAATGAGACGATGTAAAGATCGAAGTCACTAACGTTGTCAACCCAGCTTCTTTCCTCAGTGGCTCTACCTTCGATCAGCCTGCCCACGATTGCATTGAAACAATGGAAGCAGTTTACTCCAGCCGACCGGATCTGAAGGAGGCCAAAAGGGTGGCAGAAATGGCATCTGAAAGACAAATTCTAGCACTGGTACCCGGGACAGAAAATCAAGTTTTGAAGGAAATTGAGGACAGTGCAATAGAATATTCTAAAATTGACAAACAATTAATTCAGGATTTAGGGGGAAAAAGGTTATCTACAGGGATAGCTCAAGCCAAAGACGGAAGGGTTATAATACCCTCTAACATCTTGTATCAGGTGGTATTAG
>JAVSBS010026124.1:0-25979 GCA_033124195.1 Coracias cyanogaster | reverse complement strand
CAGGATAGAGATTTCACATGTGGCTCAGCTCTAGGACGATGTGATATTAGTGTCTGTGCTGTTTTCAAGATGCAATTTATCTAACACTGGAAAAGGGTATGGTTTGGCTGACTAAACTCCGGAGTGATGCTGAATGATAAAAGTGCTAAGGGGAATTTTTGGGGCGTCTAAAAGACAACGTATAAGACTCCGTAGGTGTAAAAAAACCAAAAAGACTTTTTCTGGTAGTTGTATAAAAAGCTTTACTGACACAGACTAACCTCCTCCCATACCTTTAACCCACCCTTGCAAAACGTAGCTGCCTTAAAACTGTACTCAAGCTCACTTGCATAGAGGTGTTATTTTGGCATTTTGGCTCATCTCGCCCCTCTTTGTGAGTTTTGTTGTACATTTAGTGTCCCAAATGGGAGCAGGCTCTAGTGCATGTAGGCATGACCAGTGAGAAGGGCAAGCAGACAAATCCAACAGTTCCAAGGGATGCACCACTAGTTATCTGCAAAACACTTGGCATCACAGATGTTTGAGAACTGAGACAAACTCTGCACTACTTTTAAATGCTGTTGGAGGGAGAGCTCTGCCGCCCCCTCCTGCCGTGGGGTCTGTCTTGGGTGAGGAATGGCTCCTTGGCCGCAGGAATGTGCTGAGCCAGGCTGCTTCTAGGAAAAGATTTTCCAAGGAAGAGCTTTCTGAGCCAAGAAAGCCCCTGTACACAGAGGTGCGGTGTGGAAATAGAGGTCAGTGGGCTTTATGTTTGTGAGAGCTCATGAAAGAGGCACACTGCAGGACAGATTTGCATCAGAAGTGCATTTTGCATAATGCTGATGGATGGGTCTAGATGGTGATGGATGGTCCTCTTTAACATTGGCTCTTCCAGGTGGGCTGGCTCTTTTCTGCTGTGAAGCTGGAGGATGGTGACACTGTTGTTAATGCAAAGGTCTGAGCTAGCTATCAGATCCAGGATCCCCTGAAGCCCTCCATCCTCTCTCATCTGCATGCTGGAGGTCTTCATGAAGCCCAGGGGAGGACCTGGACTTCCTTCCAAGCTACCCAGGTGCAGCCAGGGGTAACACTCTGCCCCTTGCAGGGTCCTGCACAGTAGGGAGGCTCTGGGCAGGATTCATCCCAGCCAACTTGTGAGCCGGTTGGTGGGGAGAAGGGCAGGTTCACGGAGGTAGATTTGGATCTTTAAGGGGCTATTGAAATTATTCTTCACCAGGACCTTTTGGCTTTGGCTTGAGAGGGAGGCTGACATGAGCAGGCCTTGCTGCTCTCATGTGACCAAAGTCACCCAGGTGGAAATGTCGCTTTGACTGCTGCCACTCACAACGGGTGTGGAGACAGAAAGAGGCCATAGGTCTTGGTGGAAGTAAGCGTACTCCTAGGTCTGCTCCTTCTCTTGCAGTGTAGTCTCAGATCTTTGGGCATCAACCCTTTCCCATCTCTACCTACCACAACTTCAGGGCCTTGCTTCGAGTGGGATGGGGAAATCCAGGTCCCTATTTGGTTAAGGAGCACAAAGGGATCTTATTTTCTGTGGTACAAAGTCTGGGCTTTAGGCTCTCTGATGCTAGACCTTCATTACAAGCAACAAGAACAAAGATTAGATTGCTGCTGATCTTTTTGAACTCTCAGGTATGTGCTGATGACTTAAAAAAAAAACCCTCTTTGCTGCTTTCTCTTGTAGTCCTAGCCCCTGACTACACAGCAATCCCAGACATGAATGTTTTTTTTAAAATAGCTTGAATCCAGCACAGTAAATAAAAGCTTGAAAAGTCAGTGGTCCTCTTTCTCTCCCCCTAGGTTTGTAGAAAGCACCTTGGGAACCAAAAAAGAGCACAATTATAGTTAAATCTTGGGTTTGCTTTAGCAAGAAGACTTCAGGAGTCCAACAAACACCAACCTGGATGCAGTGGGCTTAATGGTTTTTCTCCTTTGCATTTAAGTTTCATTGAATAAAGAACATTGCCTGCCAGGTGTGGGTGGAAGCACTCAGATATTGATTTTCAGTCTTGAAAGCAAAAACACATCTGTCGTGTTTCCAGGCACTGTATCAGAGCCCACAGTGGCTTGCAGGGTATTTCTGCGCATCGTAGCAGTGAAGACAATAGAACATCCTGTGAAGTAACAGCTTTAGCAAAACACCACAAGAGAAAATTGTGAAAAACATATTTCTCTGTTCCTTTTTTTACATAGACTTTTGGTTAGAAAGAAAGACATACTGGATCTGAAATCGCTTTCTCTTGTGATTTGACTTCTTAAGCCTCAAAGCATTTAAAATTCCACTCCCCTCCCTCAAACCCTGTTGAAGCTTGATGTGGGAGAATGTAGGCTTTTTTCCCTACTGCTTTCAGTCACTGTCTGACATATTCTGAATGTGCCTTGATGTGTCCGCTGCTTTTAATATTACTGGCTAACACAAAGCACTTGATTTGTTCCCTCCTACTGACACACAGCATTTGTATTTCCATACAAAACCATTGCTGTGTTTTGCAGAGAGATTACATGGAAGAGCAGGGCAACAACCTCCATGAAGTCACTACTTGGTACTGACTTAGTCAATCGCGTCTCCTACAGCATTACATACTTGCAGACTGGGGCATCTTGCATGTTGAGTACTATATTAGTGGACTTTGACACTTGCAAGCAGAAAGCTTGTTCTTGCAGTTGCTGCTTTGAAGTTGATGGAAACTTTATTCTCTTAAATCTATTAGCACCTGTCTTCAGTGCTCTTTGAGACACTGCACTGTTGGAAGTGTAACCTCAGGAATGGGACTTGGTATTGAGGTGCTGCAGCCTGCAGGAACAGAATGGCATTTTTTGCCATTTTTTGTGAGGGGCATTGTGCCTACACCAGGCTGGGAAAAGCCTTTCTGCCAATATACACCTCCCCTGTGTTTTCAGGCACATGTAATGTCCTTTGCTACTCCCTGGCCTAGGTCCATGTCCAGCCTTGCTTTATTTAAAGTTTATTGCATCTCCCTCAAAGCCGGCTGAACTCTGTTGGTGGGTGAAATGATTCCTTTAATGTCTAAGTTTATGGCTGTGGTAATATCATTTTCGTATCTTTTGGGATGGATGATGCTCTGTGAAGAGAATGATCTGCCAGCAGTTCAGGGTAGGTATTGACCAGCCACATTGCTCACTCAAGCAGACGTTTGCTGGGGTATTAGTATGAAAACAGGAAGTGATGTGGGAAATGTTAATAAAACTTGACAACAACAGCTCAAAAGGTGTTTGATCCACTGTTTAAGTGTACATAACTATTACAGGATGAGGAAACAGGAAATACACTGAGGGGGAGGAGATGAGAACAGAGAACTGTAAAAAGAATAAAAAGGCTGAACTTCAAAAATTCCAAGTCACCCTTTCTAACTCACCTGGTATGTATGAAGTGTTCTCCACAGCACACAGCTCCTCACTTACTTGTTACGCATGTAAAACCTGAGGAGCCAGAATCAAGATCCATCAGCAATAAATTCCAAGTTAATGCCAAAAAGAAAAACTGTAAATGAAAAAGAAAAGTTATTTCTAAGCAATGGTTTTCAAAGTTTCAAAAAGAAATCTGCTCTCTGTGGGTCTTGTTTCTTCAGAATCTGTGTTTGCCCACAGCCTTGAATAAATGAAATGCCATCATGCTGCTCCTATTCAGAAGGAGTATTATAGTTTCATGATCACTTTTTTCTCTCAGATCCCCCGCACATCACCCCACGTTCTTCCATAAGTAACTGAGTCAGAAGAAAAACCGACAAAACACTTTTTCCTGCTGCATTTTATTGCAGTGGGTTCTCCGCCTTCTTCTCATTGAGGTTTGCATGATGAGTTCCCTGGTAACCCACTCTGAAGCATTACTGAATGAAGTCTAGCAAATGTGTTAGTTAGAAAGAACTGTTCAGGATTAAAAAATCCGTACTGATTTGGATGTAAGAACAGCAAACGCTTTCCTTATGTCACCTTTCATTAACAGCATTCAAAGCGTTTTAAACACTCGAAGTCAGGATTCACAGTTTATAGACAAAGAAACTGGGCTCCCGAGCTGAAGATGTTTGGTAATTAATAAACTAATTGTGGAGCTCAGATCTGCAGATTTTTAGCCTCCAGCCCATCTCCACTGGATGATGCTGTTTCCTGTGACAATTACACTGAAAGAAACCATTTTCTAATGTGCAGGACACACATTATGTTCCTTAAAATGTCCTTTGGACCTTTGAAAACAGGGAGAAGTAGTTACAGGTCACACACTTCCTTCTAGCTATGGGACTGCACAAACTGATGGGGCTTCGTGTCTTCTAGAGAGGGGACAGAAAGGAGATGACTCTGTGCTGGGAAGACAAGGAAAGAAGGACTGTCCTGGGGGCCAAGAACAAGACCTTCCAAGCTGTGGAAGTGAAGGAGACTGCAAAGTGTCTTCTGGTACTCAGGGTCTTGTTCAGGATTCATCTGCCCAGCTTTGATGTTTGTCTTGCTGCCAAAGTCACATCCAAGACAAGTCAGATACATCATCCTCTAGCAATACATCAGTCTCTGGGCACCCACTACAAAGCATAGCAACCTTGAATTTCAGTGTTTAGCTTCTGAATTTTGAAGGCCAAACTCTTACCCTTTGTCTCTCCCCTTGAAGAGACACAACAGCCTATTCCTCACTGTTCTTAGTTTAAAATAGTGCTTTGCCTTCTGCTAGCTTGGCAGACACAGGGCAGGTCTGACAGGAGCTGACTGCTTTTGAGCTCTAATGTAGGCTGCACTTTCTTCAGGAAGGTAAGTAGATGTGATGTCATCATTTGGCAACTCAGACAAGATATGTGACCACCACATCTTGGACACCTCTGTGTACTTGTTTCCTTCTTTGTGATTTTAATCTTTTGGCTTTATGAGCAGTGGGTCAGGCCTGGCCCTGCTTAAGCATCTGACCCACATGTCATGTGAGCCCTGCTGTGCTGTTTTGTGGAGACAACCCCTTTTGGTGGCAGCATGTTGCTTGTTGATACAGCTATGACAGCCTGATATGTAAAGGTTTAACAAAGCCACATATGCAAAACTTGTTAAGTATCATGATGTGCTTGTTTGTTGGTTTTTTTTGAAATTATTTTAGTGGAGGTTGGGACGAATGCAGTGCTACAACTCTTGATAGGTATGTTAAGCTAAGCACATGCTTGTTCTATGGAGTCTGTGTGTGTATGCATATACATGCACATATACACACAATTGTACCTGTCCTTGATCTGATGTTGAAGGTTTGCCCTGTTTAAAATGCAGAAGCCTATTGTTTTTAGTCTTTAAAATGCCCCTCCCTTGGGGCCATGATATCATTGCCTGGCATCCCATGAACTTCCTCCAAACTGCTTTCATGTCCTCCTATGTTAGACAAAATTATGAACTGCCAAGTTTACTCATAAGTGGAATGAAATATCACCTGCACATTGGCCTGTCATGCTGGAGACAGTGTGGCTGGTGACGATTCCCCTTCTCCCAAAGGCAGGCAAGAATACACACTCACCTATTGTGAAACAGGCTTTTTATAGTGGATGATTTTTCTGTGACGCCATCCTATTGCACGTGTTTAACTCTTCTTTGGGTAGTGATATTGAAACCAAAATAATCTCATGGCTGGTGTAATGTCCTGGTGCCCTTCTTTAAGATTGACTATAAGCATGAGAGCACTTCCAGTAGTCTTTTTTTTGCAAGGCAAAGAAAGCAGTATCTACTTTGACTACTGAGTCATATTTTACTTCCCTGGTCCAGTTCATTGTTTTCCAACTTGCTCCACCGTTTTTAGGCTCTAATGACCATTTTGCTCACTGGGAACCCAGGCAGCTGGTGTTTGCAATTGTCTGGGGAAGGCACTTGAAGCTGAGACATATGCCTTACACCAGGGGTCCTCAAACTTTTTAAACAGGGGGCCGGTTCACTGTCCCTCAGACAGTGTCGGGGGCTGGACTACAGTTTGGAAAAAAAATGACGGGGGAGTCACCTACCTCGCTGATGCCGCCGCCCCCTTCCCTAGCCTGGCCGCACAGTCCGGAAAGGGTGGCCAGAAGGGACTGAAGGAACTTTGCCGCTCCTGGGCTCTGGCCGAAGCGCGGATTAAGTGGCAGGAAGTCATCTGCGGCTGCTTGGTTTGCCCCCGGTGGGGGGGGCCGAGGAGTTCTGTAAATACCTGCGGGCCACTTTGAGGACCCTGACGGGCCGTATCCGGCCCGCGGGCCGTAGTTTGAGGACCCCTGCCTTACACTGTGTGTCCTCACGGGTTCTTAGAGGGAAGCCTTGTTTGTTGATGTAGGGAAAAAAAAAAGGTCAAGTGCAGGTGGGTTACATGCCAATGGTACAGCTGAGGCAGCCACTGGTGCTAGCAGCAGGAGGAAAAGGTGATGTGGAGACTGCAACAAGAAGTGAGGGGGGGAGATGGATGACACATGCAGGATGCAGGGTGAGGTAATTCTTTCCAGTTGTCCTTGGTGCTCCTTTTTTGTCTTGGTGCTTTCCCACCAGTAGTCTCTTCTTTGAAACTCTTTGCCTCCTGTTTTCGAATAGAAAACCATGGTGGAGGGCCTCAGTACTCAGGAGCACTGCCTGCTGCTTTCCTTGTGAACAGTGGGACTGACTACCTTGGATTAATTATTTAAAACACAAACAAACAAACCCAAACCCCACCAAAGTGAGCTGTGAAAAACTCCTCATGTAAATTGGATTTGTCTGAATGGGAGTAATAATGAACATTTAGCTAGAGGGACCTTCTGTGAACTCTTCCTTTTTTCTGCTCATCTGTTCATCAGAAAATGAGAATGGATGTAAGTGAGCCCAGGGAGCCCAGCTTGAGGTAAAGACAGGATGTAGATGAACAATTGGAAGAAACAACATAAAAGTCCTGTGGGAGCTGAACAACCGGCAAGGCTTAGCTTAGGGACACAGACTAGGTTTGTGGAGGTGCAGAAGATGACACATGTGCACAGCCTGTTGCCAGGGTCATCTCATGAGATGGCAGTGGAATATAATTTTCAACAGTGTGCAAGGCCCTATAGGCAGAAAAACCTAAACCTGTGGCACAGCATGAATTACAAATCTTTGACTGATGGAGAGCTTGACCTTGACAGTCTCCTTTCATGTCAAAAAACTCATAGCAATGAAACCTTGTCTGTCCTGGCCTGGTGCAAACAGGCAGAGATAATGTATAGCTCTAGTGAGGTAGCAGAAACTCCCATGTTAAGGTAATCCTTCCCTGCACCACTTGCTAGTGTTCAAACACAGAATGCAAAACGGGACAAGGTGCAGGATAAGCCTAGAAAATCCAGTTTAAGTGTGACATTCCTCATGTCATAGAATAGTGACTGATGCAGTCTTCTCAGATGCTTTACACTTGCAGTTATTTAGGAGCAAGCAGGTGGCACCTGGCTATGCCTTCTCAGGTCCCCATTCCCTCCCAATGCTGCAATGGTAATTTTTCTCCTCCCTTTCAGAGCCACCACTGCCTAGGCTGCACTGTCTGGGACAGCAGTGTGTCACCTTGCCATGGTGGCTGGTGGTCTGGTGTGAGACAGTGACTCTTTGTTCCTGTGAAGAAACAGGTCACCGTGGTTAACCACGCTGACTCCTTTAGGTGCAAACAGTTCTTCCTGAGCTTATATGTATTGATCTTCTCTGTGACATCAACAGGACAGTACGTAGGAGGCAAGACTTGCTGACTTCAGACATTTAAACTTCTGACAAAATCCCACATGGGGAAGCTCTGTGAAATGTAGGGGTGAGAAGCTGTTAGAGACAGACATCAACTTGTAGAAATGAATGGCCGTTTGGCAGCCCAGCAAATGATGGCATTCAAGAAATATCCTGTTCTGTACAGGGCATGGCTTGGAGTGGGGCCAAAAAAACCGTGGGAAAAACAATGAAATATTTTTGAGATTGTATTTCACTACCAAGCCTTTTCAGGTGCTCCTGTGCTGCCCCATGTCATGCTGAACCATGTGTTTTAAACAGAAAAGCCATAAGCAAACTGTGCAGTGGCCTTAGGCTCTGTGGACAAACCCAAGCATTATGAGATCTTTCTAGTAACTGAGCTCCAGCAACCTGCGTGCTTGATGGTTACAGAAAATACCTGGCAATCAGAAGGAGCAGAGGAGGTTCTGGGAAGTGAAACCATCCTGAAGAAGTCCCAGACAGCCAGGAGACTAGAGGAGAGGTGGCGATGAAACAGAGTATGGTCACCATGGTCAAGGTGCTCTGAGGATCTCTGTCGTTAATGCTGCCAGTGGCACATGGAGATAGGAAATAAGAGCCCAGCAACAGTACCCTTAAGACTTTATGTTACAGACCAACGCAGAAATGCCACCAAGGTGAGTGTTAGACCCCATTGACCTCAGCAAAAAAGTAAAGAATGATGAAGCAGATTTTTTTAATGTAGGTCTTTCTCAGCAGTTACATTAATCTTGCCAAAAAAACCCTCTAGAGGTAAAGTATTCCCACTATCTACTACTAAAATAAAGGCACTTAATTTTTTTGTTTTCATACTTAAGCACTGCAAGATTTATTCCTATAATCAAATTGTGAAATTCTAATCAGAACAAGCATAATACATTTTGTCCATTTTTAGACATTTCTTTTTCCTGATTTCCCTGGAATAAGGCACTATTTTAGACTGTTACAGCCATTTGGTTGTGCATCTGTGAATCAGAAGTGCAGGTCTCTGGGTCAAGTTGCTGAAATGTCATCAATATCTATGTAAAAACCCATGGACTGGTAAAGGTGGCAATTGATTGATAAAATTAATTGAACTAGTGTTGTGCCTAAGGACTCTGGTGATATGTGGCATATATTATGCTGAAGGCTAAAGATATCCTGCAAGATAGGTGCATTTTTTAATGCTTCCTGGAGACTATCTGTTCAACTTTCCTGACTGGATCTCTGTCATAAAATCATAGAATCATAGAATGTTAGGGGTTGGAAGGGAACTCTGGAGATCACCAAGTCCAACCCCCCTGCCAGAGCAGGACCATCGAATCTAGGGCAGGTTACAAAGGAACGCATCCAGATGGGTCTTGAAAGTCTCTAGAGAAGAAAACTCCACAACCTCTCTGGGGAGCCCATTCCAGTGCTCTGTAACCCTCACAGTAAAGAAGTTCCTCCTCATGTTGAGGTGGAACTTCCTGTGATCTAGCTTGCATCCATTGCCACTTGTCCTATCGCAGGGCACAAGTGAAAAGAGGTTGGCCTTTGCTTCTTGACACCTATTACGCTCTTCCCAGAAGTTGCATCTCTCCCAAATTAGGGACAAGACTGGGTCACTGAAGTTCAATAATTTTCTACTGAGCTGGGATATAAGAATGCATCTGATGCATTCTGGTCTGCTCCTGAATACTTTTTTCTAAACCTGTGTTTTTCTCATGTTATTTAATAAATATGATGCTTTACTACTCTGTGCCAGTGCATTTGCAAACAAGCACTCACACACTCACATACATGGAGTCAATGGCTTAGTGATGCATAGAAGAGGTAGCCAACCTCAGTGTTTCACTCATTCAGCTCTACAGAGAAACTCTAAGTAGATTAGCCCTGTGATTCTGATGTGCAAGTCAGGTTTATAAGGTGGGAACAAACCCTCTGCTTCCTTGTGGTGGATTGAGGACAGGAAACCTCAGTGCATCCAGACCCACCACAGCCCCAGCGAGCCAGCCAGCAGTCAGCTCTAGGGCTTGCAGGTGTCTGTCACAGAATATCTGTACAGTGTTAGTTTCACGGTTTATTAGCTTGGGAACATGTATAGTTCATCCTGATATATTCTCTATCATCTCTAGTTTGATTATTTAGGTTCCTGTATAACACTCTCCATGGTGATTCTGGAAGAAAAGCAGTGGTGAAATAGTAAATGAAAACGTGGGAATCTCACCTTTTTGATGTGTACAGGAAATGGGTAAAGCCAGCATTGCACAAATGATGAGTGGATGAACTACACTCACCTCCATCTATGCTGTGCCACTGAGCAAGGTGTCATTGTGTGTCACAGAAGTGATGAAGGGACTGGATCTCTGGAGGGAATGAAGAAAAAGCTGCAGAAAACTGAAGGCCAGACCCTTGCCTTTCTCTGATGTAGCACCAGAGAATCTTTCTGTAGTTCACATAGCAGTGCGAATAACATCTGTTGTAGAGTTCAATCTCACGCCCTCTCCCCAGGGGGAGAAGTGTGTGCACTGGAGTGTGCTGTTTTGCTGGGGAGGAGGGTAGCTGCTTATGGTAGATGTGGTAAGCATGTTCATCGTTGAGAGGGAAAGAGCCAGGATATGTGCCTTGCCAGAGCAGATGGAGGTGGTGTGAGCAGAGATGGTGCTCAGGCCCTGAGAAGGCCCTGCAACAGCTGTAGAAAAGTGCAGGATCTGTCATAGACAAACTTCATTCTCTCCCCTGCTACATCCTCTGTAGATGCTGAGGCCATTGCCTGCATGTGAGGCAGTTCCCCTGGCCACAGTTCGGTGCTGCTCCCACCACTGAACTGTCCTTGTGGAGAAGCATAACTCTTTAGGCCAAGGTATGTCCACCTGGCATATTTAAGTGGTCCAAGTCATAGGCTGTACATATCCCAGATCTGTATGAAAAGTGGCAAATCCCACCAGAGTCTCCCTGCCTCACCTGTGTGCAATTCTGCTCCTCCAAAACCCTCAGCGGTTTACCTTTTCTCCTCACAAAAGGGTAACGTAAAATCATTTGGGGGGCTCAAATGACTTAAAAAGCAGTTACTTTTCAGGTTTTCTGCTTGTAATCAACAGAGAATTTTGCTGTGTAACCATCTCCTATGGCTGGGCATTTGGTTGTCATATGGCTGTGCTGTATAATTATAGAACATGTTATGGTTTGATGGATGAAGTCATTAAGAGCATAGTAATTAGTACCAGCCTGCTACTTTGAACTGCTGTGTGGTGTCACATATTCCTTACAGTGGATTACATCTGTGCACACACTGAATACAGCTTTCTAACCATCTGATGCCTCAGGCTTACATATTGTTAGTCCGTATCCAGCCAGAACATTTTCATTCATTTTTAAAAATACACACACATCAAATCAGACAGCAGTGTGTGTCTTCCTACCTCCTAGAAATGACACTTTTTTTTTCTTGAAAGGAAAACTCCAAAAGGATAATTTAGAAGCTTGACGTGACGTCTGACATGAGCTTGGCATAGGAAATGAAATCTTGAAGTGGAAAGGTGAAACTTTCTGCTGCCATGTGTAGGACCTCGAGCCAGAAGTAATCCTGGTTTTCTGCCTTTTGACTTAGTAAAGTGCATTTGTGGCCTCTGAAGATCAGTGAGTGGTGTGCAGCCTTTTACCCTTAAGCTGAGCTGCACTTTGGGATGGTCTATATGGAAATCCCAACTGGGCAACAGAGGTTTTCACTGGGAGAGCTGGATGTATGCAGGATTACAGAGAGGGTGGAAAAGCATCCCTGAAACAGGGAGAAGGCTGATGGCTCATCCTGGGAGTTCCTTGCCAGTGAGCACATCTTCACTGTGTGAGGCATCCCATTGCAGCCTCCCCCAAACAAGCATCCACTTCCTACCTGTCTCCTACCCCAGGCCACTGGAGGCAATGTGGGATGACCTCCCCTGTGAGCAGATACGTTTCTCTCCACTCCTCTGCCTCATCACAAATGACCTTAGATAAGCCTGTGCTACCTGGCAGTCTGGTGGGATGAACTCAAATAATCTACCACATAACACAGGGCAAATATGTCCTTGCATGTGGCTAGTGGAGGAATGATTATTTCCCCCTTCTTTACCTGTATCATATTCCTCTCTAGAGAACCTCACTAGGTGTGAAAAATCAAGACGTGGCCATCTTTAGCTGCAAATGATGGCTCTGGTTTGCAGCATAACATGTTGGTGTCTCCTGGGAACTGCATCACTGCTGAAGCTACGATGTCTCACCTTTCCATTAGAGGTCAGACAGCCTTGCTATGCCACAGCTCCCAGGCTGTCTCCTTGTCTCCCTGCACAGATAGGCACCTTACGCTGGGGAAGAGGTAGCTTGAAATAGGGCAGTCCAAATCAGAGAGGGTGATATTCAAACTACACTGAATTTGAGCTGGATCTGGACCAAAACCACTAAAACACTTTGGGTTTAAGGACTTTTTTCTTAATGAAAAGTTGAAATTTAGTCTGGGAAACAATTGCTTTTAGAGAAAAAATAGAACTGAACAACCACAACTGAAAATTCCATTTCCTGCTGAAAAAGTATCCAGCAAGAATTGCACTTAATCCTGCAAATAAGAAGTCTTCTTTCCTGGCAAAAAAAGAGGACATATGAAAGAAAAAAAATGGCTTGCACAAAATACACTGGGGAGTATTGGTTTGACGATCATATGTAATGTTTGCATCAGTCTCAGTCTTCCATTCTCTGATCCATCTCTGCAAGGGGCAGAGCTGCCTGCTTTAGAAATTGCTGCTATCACTTGCATCAGTTTTAGAGCTCATTTGTGGAGGTGGCAGGATAAGAAATGGCCTTTGTAAAGTGGCAGTCATTTTGTTTGTCACCCCTTTTCTTACTTCGATGAGCTATTTCTTCAGCTTTCCTTTTGAATGTGGTATCACTCTGCAGATGGCACTGAACTGTGCTGTACATATAACAGTGTCCTTGAGCCCGATCTGCCCCATGCTCATTTTGTTATCATCTGCCAAACTATCTGGTTGCTAGTTTCCACAGGAAGCCTGAGGAGGATAAATGACTTGCTTGTACACCCTGTTCCCACAGGCACGAACAGGCACAAACAAAATGTTTCCCATTTCTTTCTTTTCTCACTTTCTTGCCAAATGTGCTGGGATGTAAGATGAAATCTGCCCACCTTGTTCTCACCTCCAGCATCGCTGCTGGGTCAGAGGAGACCCTCTGCAGAGGTGTCTGTCCAAGATGATGGTAAGTTTAGGTGGATTTTTGGAGTAACCTTTTCAATTGTGATTCAGTTCTGTGTGCTGAGGGATAGGGTAATGTTAGAAGTCTATTTTGTAACATGGCATGAGATGAGTAAGGGACAGGCCTGTGCTGCTTGGACTTCAGGCCATAATATGAGAGATTTGGGGTAGTTCTTTGCTGTGAAGATGTGGGGTTCACCATGAGCAGATGTAGCATCCAAATCTGAAGTCCCTTTGCAGTCACTGGATGGAAACTGGCACTTCTGCGTCAGCACCTCTCATCCTGCAGCAGCTATCTAAGGTGGGATTTTAATAGTATCTCAGTGCCTTGTCTTGATTCAAAAAAGTGCTTTCTCCTTTGAAGTAGGTGACTCTCTCATTGACAAGTGACTGCTGCCATCCCTGGAGTCCCTCTCATCACCAGGCTGGAGGACTTGTGTGCTGGAACTAATTCATTAAGATGCCTGATTTAAAAGGGAGCTAATCCACATGGTTTCATCTGGGTGCAGGTTAAGGAGTGACAACTGACCCCCCTTTTCTAGAGCAACTGACTACACCACCCATTTTAGTCATGCCTGCTGCAATCTGCCTTAATTCCTGATTCCTGCTTTGGTTTCTGTGAGCATTTCCCATCGTCTGATAGGCACCGGGTGGTGAAGACCAAGTAGCTAGTGGGGCATTGTGGGGAGAGAGATGGAGCACTTCCCACACTCGTCTCCCAGTAGTGTGCACCAAGACAGCAGGCTGCTTGGAAGCCCTTGCACTAAAGATTATTTGGAAGTGCAAAGACGTTAATTTTGTTTTTGAAATACAGTTGTTGCCCATTAAATTCTGCCCCAGTCTGTGCATTAAATGATACAGAAGGAAAGAGGGGTTATACATTAGGTTTTCTCTTTATCTGCTTGTCACTTTGGCAGTCACTGGAGTGGTCTTAAGAAGATTGCGAGCAAGGCAGAAGAGTGTGCGTGGTTTTCCCAGTCCAGAATCAACACCTTGGTCTGCTCAATATCAGTCTTCAAAGTGGAGCACTGTATAGATTTGAGCGTGTTTGTTTTCTTTTCCCATACTGTGGCCAGTGAATGGATGCCATGGCCGGTGTTGGCTGTAGGATGTTGTCTGTGGCTGGGCAGAGCAGGTCTGTGGCTGGATGGGAAAATGCAGAGCTGCCTCTGGGCTCACTTTGGTTTGTTTTGTGCTTGGTGGCGGTCTCTGAGCCTGCATCCATTCCCCACACCTGACCCCCAACCAGGACCCTCTCTGCAGAGCTCCTGGCCCTACGCACCTCCTCTGCTGGATTTGTTATCACACACAACTTTGCAACTGTGGCTTATATAGCTTGTGGCTTAAACCATATGGTCATTCTTTTATGTAGTATTTCTGCTTGCTTATTTTTCGTTTTCCCACACCCACTCCATTTATTGTTGGCTGCTTTCCCACCACCTTTCCTCCAGAGAAAGAGTTACAGAAATAGATCTCTGTAGGCTTTAGAAGGCAGATACTGATGGATAGATCTTCCCAGATAGACTTCAGAGCAGTGTGAAAGGCACATCACCTACGTACCTGCAGACATGGGAGTCGCAAACCATGGTCCCCTGCGGCTGAGGAGCTTGATCGCGACGACAGTGCCATGGTGTTGACAGTGCTAACACAGGGCCAGTGACAAATTGTTTCAGCTGCTGCATCCTGGTGTCCTGCTTTGAGTGATGAGTCTGCAATCACTAGCAATGAATGCAGGGCTCAGGGGGAATTAGTAATAATTGAGGAAATTAAAATCTGCATAATGTTTGCATTTTCCTCTTCATATGCCTTTTATAATGATTTAATATTTATGTACCCAGTATCTGAAAACATGTGGTTGATTTGTTTTCTTCATTTAACTTGCTACTGAAACATTTAATTACATTTAAGTCTAAACACGCTAATATATTTGCTTTGTATGGTTCAGTAAAACTTAGTAGTTGCACTGCAGTGGTTCTGCCTTGATTCCTCACGCACCCAGGACTCCCCTTGGTTTTAAGACAGACTGTTGTGGGAAGGGTTGCTGTGCCACTACCTCTGCAGGCTTAGCAGCTTGGTTTTAGTGAGGCTTTTTTATACTTAAATGTGTTTTAATCAGAGTTAATAAAACTAAAATCAAGGTAAGAGTCCCTCTAGAGGAAAACTGAGAAAGGATTCTCTCTGCAGCTGAACTCTTGTTATCTGGAAAGGGGGGGGGGTGTTGGTAATTTGAAGTTTGGGGGTCACTTATCAGGCTTGTTGGGACAGGTAGCAGGAGGAAGAAGTCCGAAATGGTCATTGCTTTAGTAGTTGGAGGCCTGAGCCATGGGTGCTCTCTCTGCCCAGGAAGGGCCAGTTGAGCCAGGGAGCAGTCTGGGGGCACTTGCTGCCACCACATAGCTCTGCATCAAGAAAGAAGGACAGCTGATCTGGTGCTGGGTGGTGTGAAAACAGGGTGCAGCAGGAAAAGCAGGTTTTGGGCTTGGGCCATGTGTAAATAGGCAAGATAAACTAATACAGCTGGCAGCTGATGGCTTCAGATCCCAAGCCCTTAGGGACCGTAATAATAGGGCAGCTGATGGCACCAGCTATTCCATCCAGTCCTTGGTGGGATCCCACGATGGGAGTCCCCTTGGTGGGACTCCATGCCAGCAGCCCCTGGGGTTCACACAGAAATGACTGCTAACCTGGTCTGCTGTCCTGTGAGCTGTGCCAACAGCCCCGAGACCTGGCAGGGCAGACAGCTCATCTCCAAGCCTGTATCAGCAGAGTCATGGGCCGCTAATAGCAAGAAATGACCCTTAATCAAATCCCAGATGTGGATGTTTCCAAATTGTAAGAGCTCTGTTTCTGGCTTGAACTTTCCAGCTCATGCTGCTTCCAGCAAAGAGGGCACTGGCTTCCCCAGTGCTACTGCAAGGACCATCCTTCCAAGGCACAGGGTAAAGAGCCATGAGCAATTGGAGTCCAAGCTACACTACAACCCCCAAAATCATGGGGAACTTGCACAAAGGTGCTGATGTCTCTGAAGAATGGAGCAAGACACCCTGAGCTAAGCCAAAGCACTGTATGTCCTCCCCAATTCCCCTCCATGGAGACCAGGGTACTCATCATTGATGTTTCTGGTACTGTAGTCATTGGGTCATTAACACTGCCCACAACAAGAACAGCGCTGAGGGTCCAGTGATAGCGGGATGATACGGATGGGGGAGAAATACAGAGCCTTGTATTCCAGCTATGAAATCCCCCAGTCCACCTTGAAGACACTAAATATTGAGGGGAAAAAAAAAGCCAAACTCTCTTTATAAGGTCGTCCTTGAGAGGCTGGGATATTTCACCCATTTGGGAATGGAGCTGCACCAGCAGTAAAGTCTCTCCCCATTCTTCAAAGTAGATGTCGGTTGTGCATCCTTCCTTCCTGTCTTCATGGCGCAGCCTGGAGTTGTGCCACATTCATTAGCTTTTGGCCAAGGGAATGGCTCCATGTGCAAAGAAGAAAATTCCCCAGGGAATCCACTTCATAAACCACTGTCTGGGAGATAAGACCGAGCCTCAAAGAATAAATTGATCTTCTCAGACCATATTATGTCTACATGTCTGAGAGCAGACAAGTGCCGAGACCAGGAAAAGCTGCACGCAGGAGGTTTTCATCAGGCAGAGAATTCTGTGGGCAGATAGAGCAAGTTGGCTAACAAGATAAAAGCACAAGAGCACAAGGAGCTGCATGGGAGTAAGGGAGGATGGGAGGCATGAAGCTGGATCACGGTGCTGAGACAGAGGGGATTTCTGGTACAAGCTGGCACTGCAGTGCTAGACATCCCAAGAGAATACTCCCAGATAACACCCACTTTGTGGAAAAAAATGTGGGTTGGGTGCTGGCGTGCCACACACGAAAAAGTATTATGCTCCAGAAAAATGTACTCTCCAAGGGATTGATTGGAACTTTAATGAGTCCTCTCATGTTCACCAATTAAAAGAAAAACAAACCTAAAATTGCTCTGACTGGTCATGGCCATCTCCTGCTTTGACGTGTGTTCTCTTGTATGTGGAAGGGGTACACACTTGATGTAGCAAAGGGAAAACTTGTGTACCATTAGTCTTTAAGTAGTTCATGTTGGAGAGAATTTCATTGTAACTTGCTAAATTCTCTCTCTTTATGGTTCATCCTTCCAACACTTTCTATGTGGAAAAATTGCTCTGCTCAAACCATTGTAGGATCACATCTGTATGTCAAGATGCCTCTCTGTTGTGCCTCTCTGAATATAAAAATATTCACCTCCCCCAAGCACATGTACTTTTCAGAACCAGTGGTCCACGAAACTCATCATGAAACTGTAAAATAAGACTCCAAGGCTTTATTTTTGCTACCTTATTTTATGCCTACTGTTGTATCAAGATGAACTGGCTTTGTACTGGCAGAACTGTGCTACTTCCAGGCTGAAGTGACACTCCTATAAAGCAGGATTCTGCATATGCTAATGCAGTGTTTCATCAATATGTTTGAATCTGCTCCAGCTTTATATTTTCTTTGGCTGTCTGGGACTAGGGTTTTAAAAATCAGGTTACCTTCCAGCATTAACATAAAGAGGCTTCAAGGACAGTCATGGAGAAGGTCTGCTAGCTGAGAAGGTGGTGTGATGCCGACAAGAATCTCAGTTTAGTGTATTACTTCTTGACCTGTTCTTTTTTTAACTAGAGAGAAAGATTGTTTCAAACCCCATTAAGTAGCACACTCTTTGTAGTTATGAGGGGAACCTGGTTAGAGAAAGGGAAAAGTATAGGCGGAAAGAGAAATCTGGAATGTATTCAGATAGATATTCTGCTTTCATACTGTTTGTCTTTTTCTTTTGTGGTCTTGTCACTGTAAGCCATCAAGAAGCTGCTTTCTGGGTTTGAATTTTGCCACTGGCTTTTGAACAGTGAGATGAGGGAGAAAAGGAATATCTTTTTTTTCCCTTGCCATAACTCACCTGATGTTCAGAGAGGAGCAAATCAAGGAACAAGCTCAGTTTTCACAGAGCTGGACATAACTCCACGTCAGTGGAAAGAATTGCGCTATCTTATAGCTGGAGAAGAGCCCCTGGGAGCCCTCACGGTAACAGGGGCCTGGAAGGAAAGCTTGAGTCACTCAGTCCTGTCTCCTTCTGCTGTCGTCACCACATCATACAGACCTTTCACACACCGATCAAGTTCCGTCGTAAAAGTAGATAGTGGTTTTGCCCCTGTTACTTGTATTACGTAGCTGTTTGAAAGCCTCAGTTCCTACAGTGGGGAGAATACAGGTTCCACTGTGCTAATGCTGGAGAGAATTTTTTAAAATAAAATTCCCATATGCCATAACTGGATGGTAGCAGCTGTAGGATTTATGACCTATTGGACATCACCTCACACATGAGCAGGGTACGTGATGTGTGCACACACCACAACATCCAAGACAATCAGGAAAACAGGGTTAAATTACATTTTATGGATGGCATGGATAAATTGTGCCCCTCAAACTACTTTCAGGCTTGAAGATGTAGAATCTGAGTTAGGTTACTGAGGCATGACTAAGTTTTGGTCATGCTAGAAATGTTCCACTGTTTGGTAACCACATCAGAGAAAAATGGAGCTCTGAAGGCCCTGGTGAGTTGGATCCCAAATGTGAATGCAACCACCTAAAAAAGCTTGAATGCTTTTTAAGTGCTACATCTAGCGTTACTGTGAATGAGACCCTAACTGCGATACTGATTCCAAAAGTATTTTGTTGTTCCTGAAGGCTCTATTTTTATAAAAATATGTAAGTGAAGATTTGGAAATGAACTCTGCTTTGCTAGATGTGTTTGCAGTTTGACAGGTATGACCTATGTGATGTGTATGTTGTTTCTGTCTTTGTTCTGGGGCTAAAAATGTGCCATTAAATCTATTTAAATGATTGCACTGAAGGCAGGTTCATTTGATAAGAACTGCTGCAGGAAGTTTTGCAAAGCAGAGAAGAGCATAGGGTTGAAAAGAAATAAGATGGTGACCCAAAAAACCAGGAGAAGGTGAGGTGCCAAGGTAATTCTCTGCAGCACAAATGCCTCATTGACACTATTAAAAGAGAGTTGGTGCAGTATATTGCACACCATATAGGTGCTGCTTACTTAGCTATAGGTTGCACTGGAATTAATTTGTGCTTGAGAGGGAAGGGGTAGATTGAGATAATGGTCGTAACATGGTTTCCTACACTGGCAGCAAGTTAACCACAAACTTAACATTTGTTCTGAGTAACCCTCATTATAAGCTTACCCCAGAAATAATGTGAGAATTCCTCCATAACCAGAGAATAGGCACAGTGCATCATTAACCATGATGTCAGCCAAAAACCCAAGCACAGTTTTATGGCCTGATATTTAAAGCAAATGGGTAATATACTGAAACTCCCAGTATGCCTGTCACAAAGAGCAAATTATTTACTCCCTAGGTACTTTTAAAGTGCAAGCAGATATGCCATAACGCAAGATGAATTTAGCAAAAAAGCAGAGTGCATTTAGATCAGAGGCCAAATGAACCGCTGGTATAAATGCTGGCGATCAACCCACTTACTAGAGGGTGTACCTCAGAACAGAAACTTGGACACAAATATTCTGTTTAAAGCTCTTGATGTGCTCAGTTTTTCTTGTCTTTTCTTCTCCCTGCTTGCTTAGCTTTTGTCACCCTTTTATCAGCCTTTGCTGGGGCTGCTCTCCCGAAGAGGCAAGGTGGATGCCATGCTTCTCCCAGGAAGAGGTTATCTTGTATGTAAACCAAGTTAACTTCTGGCTTTGTTTTCCACTGCGTGGTGATATTTCAATATTCAGTGCTCTAGACAAGGGCTGCCTGTGGCCTGAGTCCTTTGGGAGAGAAAAGGAAGGTTTTTGCTGTTCCTCTCCTTAGTGATGAAGGAATGCTTTAGGATAAGAAGAAGCCCCTTCTACTCCTTGCCCTTGCAAGCATAATGCTTTGTTGAACTGCTCATGGTCTCTTTTACTTTCCACCTTGTTTACAGGCCCAGAGACACACAAGTGCATAGGTGCAACCTGTTGTAAGGCGCATCCTTTTCAAACCCCTTACATTTTTCCTTTTTGACCAGTGGGAGATGGTGCTGCTAGTGATATGTGCCTTCCCAGTATGTTAGGACGAGACACCAGCAGCATGCTTACCTCTCTATAGGAGTGTGGTGGCCACACATGCCCACCGCAGCTCTAGGGGCTCTCAGCCACACTGAGCACTGGTGCCAGTAGAGGAGACCAGGAGTTATTTCCTGGCTCTTGAAGTAGTAGGACACCCAGGGCAGCATTTCATTCTCTTTCCAGGAGAGAGTAGAGGCATGTGTTCACTCACACACCCACCCACTTCATTAAACAGTAAAATGTGCATTTTTCTCTTACTCTTTTTTTTTTTTCCCCAACAATTACCCTGGCTCTCCCTCCTCTCTTTATCTTCCCTGCTTTGCTCTGCCCACCTCCTCCAAACCACTTCCATGTTTAATTGCCTCTAATGGTTGGAAAAGTCCAAGATGCCTCCCACCTCCTCAGGTCTCCAGCAGGTTCTCACCAGTGGATACAGTGGCTGTGGCATCTGTTGTCTTTAGCTGCAGAGATGTGCCAGTTAGATTTCTTTCTTTTGGCAAGAAAGACAAGATATGGTGTAGATACAGGACCATGGACTTTATTTTCCTGGTGCATGAACAATGATGGCAGTGAACAGGCTATTTCACAGGAGATGGCTTCATGTCTATGTTCAAACTCCAAAGAATTAAGAAAAAAATTTTAAAGGAATAAGGAACGATTGATTTACTGTGGTGAGGTAGCAGGAGTGTGTGACCTCTTTCTAATGTTGAAAAATATGTAGACAAAAGATTTTCAGATGCGATGGGTTGATGATTTAAGGACTTACCTACACCCAAGGACCTATCATGATACACTTTTAGAATAAAAGGAAATTTTCAACCCTTCCAAAAGCCAGGCCTTTTAAGAGGCTTCACATTTGGGCATGCAAAATGAGTAATTCAGAAATAGTACTTGCAACAGGCTGTGTTGGTTAACCTCCTCTTGCTCACCAGCTTTGCCAAATTTCTATTTTGGAAAATTGTTGCTATACATATATATATTTGCTATTTGTTAATTGGTAAGCAGTTGCTATAGTTGACCCCTTTGCAAATTTATTGATACATTTTCTGGAGCGGAATTGACACCCCCTTGTCTTGCTGAACTGATCCCTGGTGCTAGGTCCAGACCCCTGTGAAGCCTTTGTTTGTGTAAGTTAATTAATAGAGAATATGGTAAAGACAAGTGTCTTTGCTGTCCCTAAAGCTTCAGTGCAGTGATGAGCTTGACCTCTGCAGCTTCCTTGCTTAAAACTTTCTATTGTATCTATTAGTTTTATCATTCAGAATGAGTCCACTGATATAATCACATCAGCTTGCTTTAGAAACTCTTCTTCACTGTCCTTATTTTCCAGCATATCTCACTCACCCCTCTCAGTCACGCTTTGAAAATGACCTTAAGTCCCATCTTCCCTGTGTAGGCTTCAAGTTTATGTTAAGTTACCTTCTCTGCCTTCCCATGTCCTGGAGGCCAGTCTCAGAGCCCTTCTGATACATTTCTGCTACAAGGTTTTCCCTGCTTCCCTACTTTACATGGTAAGTCCTGATGTCTCAGGCAGCACCTCATCCTGCACTACAGTGCCCTGGGCTTAGCTCCTATAATGCTGTCTTATTTCATTGTATCTTTTTTCTTTCACATACTATTTTCTTTTTTTGCCTTAAAAAAAAATATTCTGTTAATAGAGACAAGAGGAAGTAGAAGGAGAGGAATCATCCTAGAGAAAACACGCATGAGCTGAGTATCCACCTGGTTACATTGATCTCTCATGTTGGCCCTGAATGTGTGACTTGTACCCTAGTATCAACTGTTGGCATCATGTCACCAGTGAGTTAACCTGAATCAATTTGTGCTCTCATTTGTAATTCTGAAAATGGCTATTAAGGTGAACACATTGTGAGACCGTGTGTTTGCAAGAACAAAAGGATCTTCCCTCTTTCCGAACCAAGAAGTGAATGCCAGATGCAGGAGTGCATCTAGTGTCTTGCTTAACAGAGCAGGTGAACATCTGTTTCTTGGCTCTGTTTGTCCGGATCAAAAATCTCCTTGCCAATAGCATTTGGCCTGCGATATCTCTGCATTTGAAAACGAGATTTTAATTTTACTTTCAGAAGTTTTAATTATTTAAAGTTTTTAGTCTCTTCCAAGAGTTCAGTTTTGACTGCTTCATTAATCTGCTATAACTGTTGCTGAAAGTCATACATTAGCATTCTTCATGTACCTAAGTACTCTTGGCTATATGTGAAGAGCCCAGTCACTTTGAAGTGGGTTTGGTGGGAGAAGATTATCCCTTTTATTGTGGTTTCCTTTAATGTAGTCCCATTGTGCATTAGAATGGTGTGGAACAAAAAGCTCGACCTTTCGAACAGTCACTGCAGAGCAGAGCAGTGAGGAGACATTGTGGCCAGATGTCCACGGCGCAGACAGCAATGAATGATTTAATTTTTTTTTGATGTAATGAACCTGCTGATTACATTGAACAAAAATATAAAGTGACAAGAGATAAAATAAGAACCTTGTGTCATTTTCTTTGAAATAGCTTCATGACTCCAGGTGCTGGGCTGGAAGCAGAGCTGAGTCAAGGGAGTTGAGCCAGTGTAGGAGGAAGTGCTGACTCTGCTTTCAAAAGGTGGAGGAGTTGCTGTTTTTAGCAAGCATGGAGGCCTCAGTCATTTTCATTTTTTTGGCTTAGTTAGCCAGAATTGCTCCATGCTCACTCCCCTTGTCTCAGCAAGCAGACATGGTTCTGCAGAGGGCCATTTGAGAGTATGTCACTCCAAGCCTAGGTCAGGTGTCTTGCCTCCTTCTCCTTCTATGCTCATGTATTTTTGGAGGGAGAAGCTATTTGCTGACAGAGGCGATCTAATGCTGGGAGACTTTTGCTGCCAACATTTTAGCATCATCAGAAGAAGGGTCTCTTGCTGAGGAGTCAGTGCAGAAATCCCTGTACCTCTGACAGAGCGTTGTGTGGCCATGTCCTGAGATACGCTTCGGTCAACTATCCTGGATGGAAACTTTGGAAAATCAAGGGGAAAAGGAAGACAGGGACATGAATGAAAGTTCATCTGGAGATAAAAGTTGTATATGGCTTGTGGGGTCACCAGCAAAAATAATTTACTTATTTTCTGGTACTTCTTCATGCTTCTGTGTCCACTACAGAGACCCACACCATTTGTCATGACTGTCAATAACTGTTCAGCAGAGATCCGAGAGTTAAACAGCAAAAGTATCACACATCAGGTCTGAGATATATTTGCAGAAGTGTAAAAGCTTGCAAAATGATTACCTGAAATTTGACTGGCTTTCCCCCATGCATGAAATTCTCTAGGTTTCAGGAGTAGTAAAATTGATCAAATTAAGAAACAAAACAAAAATAAGTTAAGACAGTTTTTAATGTAAAGACTGGCAAAGGTAGGACTCAAATATTTTAACTGGGAGACCACCTGAGCTTTTCAATCTTCTCTGCCAAAGTTCGTTAAACTATTTTGCTTATTAGCTCTTTTACAATCCCTTCCTTAAGTGTGCCTGAAATTTTAATGTTAAACCACTAAATCCATTTTACAGCCAGAGATTATAATGTCAAAGAGAACAGATTTGTGAATTTAAACACTGACCCTTGAAAGATGAGACATGAAACATATTTGCTTCTTTTGAGACTGTACTCTTGTCCTATGAGAATTGGTGGGAGTAGGCCTGAGCCTATGTTGGGAAGTGCAAAGTCCATCAGAGCAGAGGTACCACACACAAGCTGGCTGCAGCAATTTGTCACATTTGATCTGAAAGTCCAGGCACTCCTGGTGACTCTGTGACTGTGAACATTACACCACTGTGTTCCTAAACATACACCTTTAGTAGTAAAAAAGTTGTTTTTTGTGAAGAGCTAAAGGCAGGTTAAATGTTAAGGTATTGCATATGATTTCCATGTACTTAAAATGTTCATGTAAGGGTCTACGGTAAGACTGATAGCAAAATCTGTAAGAAAATTAACATGGTTGCAAGCACAATTTCAAGCTGAAAGAGGTTGGATTCAGAAAAGACAGCATCTTGAGAAAAGTTATCAAGCAGTGGCTGCAGATGGTGAATGAACAAGTTAAAGCAAACACAAGATACAGAGAAAATCAGAGCAATCACCATTGGTCATTTAGGGCTATAGGAGAGAATTGGAGGCATCTTGTGGGAAGTAGGCTACAGCTGCTACATAGGCTAGGTGGCTTAATTAACTTAAAATCTACAAAATTTAAGTAATTTCTACTAAAAATCAGTAATTGACAAGCATTATGTCATAGCACTTGCCTGACTTTTGAATAGCAATCAAGTTAATTTTAATCTTAATGTTTACTTTTACTTCATGTGTTACTAAATGTAGCAGCCACTGGCACCACCTCTTCCTCGCTCCCCAGAAGAGAGAAAGTGAGAAATGGAGGAAGATTTAAGCATTGCAAGCAATGATTCATTCTCAGGCTGCACAACCTGCCAAATAATCTCCAGAGTGGCACTGCTGCTTGGCCTGGAAACAGTTTTCCTCCCTCCCTGCCCCCAAAACTAGAAGGAAGGTAACTGATACTCATGGCAGGCAACCAGGATGGCTAGAACGAATATTGGAGAAGTTCAGGAAACAAAACATGGGATCTGGAAAACAAGCCAGGACAAAAAAAAAAAAAAAAAAAAAAAAAAAAAAAAAACCGAAAAAAAAAAGGGAAGGAAAAAAAAAATAACCAAAAAAGATTCCATTACCAAAACAAGCCCTGGGATGAAGTACTCATTAAAGGCCTAATCTTACCTTCCCTATGCAGGGACTGGTTTTGTAAGGGACCGCCAGAGGCTGAACAGCCATTCTTCTGAGGGAAATCTAAAGAAGAGTTTTGGAGTGTTTTTCTGCATAGAGGTTTCCAAATCTCAGGGAACTGCAGGAAGGGGATTAAATCCTGGATTATGACAAACTGGCCATGGAAATTAATGGTTACAATTCCTCCTCGTTTCCAGGAGTCAGAGAAACATGTCACCCTAACCCCACTTCAGACTCAGCAAGAATCCATTCCAGACTGTGCTCGAATCACATTTTAATTACACTGTGCTAATTTATACAGTTCGTTAAAGTCCCAGGGCCAAATAGTGCAGCTGACAGTTCTCAGTGGAATGTCAAGTACTGGCTGTTTCACCAAGGTGCTGCTGAGGACCTACACTCTTTGGATGTTCTTCTGGAAGCAGGAGTAGATAACAGGTCTATTAATTTTAGTGTCTTCCTAAATGCCGAGATGAGCTCCTGTTTTGACTCTAATGCAGAAACTGTGCTGGGGAAGCCTCGGGTATTGTGCTTTTCTTATATTTTGATTTCATTGAAAGTTTGACTCACTAGGAAAATGTAAGCTTTGCATCTTCTTTTTCTTCTGTTCTGACTATTCTTTTTGTATTTCAATGATGATAAGGCAACATTGCTTTCAGGGACCCAGTCCCCATAAACTAAGGAGCTCCCAGCCTTCACTGGTTGTGGGACTTTAAGGAGCTACTCTTTTAGGGTGTCTAAATTGTATTTTTCATATCTATGTCAAAATTCTTTTTAAATCTGAGATTTTATGTACTGCTTTCTGCTTCTGGTTATGGCAGAAATATTTTGGCATTGTTTTTGCATGCCTGAGTAAATCAGACTTGCCTCAGTGTGTCATGGAGATGTTGCTTTGTTTTAATCTGTTGGTGGCTTTGTTGATTAAGATAAAGGCCTTGATTAGGCACTGGCAAAGATCTGAGATCTGTGGAGGCCCTGGAGCTTCAGTGTAAATTGCTCTCAAAGCCTGAATCACTTGGGAATCTGACGACTTTTTTCCATGCTACCATAAGCTATTATAGCTGGTGGACAACTGTTGCCATATTGATCAACTGTTGCTGGAGCGGGTACAAAGAAGGGCAACAAAGCTAGTGAAAGGGCTGGAAAGCATGCCCTATGAAGAGCGGCTGAGGGAACTGGGCTTGTTTAGTCTAGAGAAGAGGAGAC
>JAVSBS010026122.1:0-43194 GCA_033124195.1 Coracias cyanogaster | reverse complement strand
GTTGCAGTCTTACTTGTTGTTTTGTACCTCGTACCCACAATCGTGAACTTCATCTTCTCATGATCACTGCAACCAAGGCTGCCCCCAAGTTTAACATCCTCCACTAGTCCCTCTTTGCTTGTTAGCACTAGGTCCAGCAGTATGCCTCTCCTTGTTGGCTCCTCCACCATCTGAGTCAACAAGTTATCATCAATACACTGGAAGAACCTCCTCGACTGTGTGCTTAGCTGTGTGGCCTTCCCAGCAAATGTCAGGATAACTGAAGTCCCCCATGAGAACCAGGGCCTGTGATTGTCAGGCTACTTTCAGCTGTCTGTAGAAAGCCTCATCAACTTCCCCATCCTGATCAGGTGGTCTGTAATAGACACCCATAATAGTATCTCTCATACTAGCTTGCCCCTTAATCTTTACCCACAAGCTCTCCACTTGCTCATCATCTGCTCCCACGGAGAGCTCAACACATTCCAGTTGCTCTCTCACAAAGAGAAACTCCGCCACCTCACCTTGTTGACCTAACCTTCCTGAAAAGGACACAGCCATCCATGACAGCATTCCAGTCATCTGAGCTGTCCCACCACGTCTCGGTAATCTCAATGAGATTGTGGCCCTGCGACTGAACACAGATCTCCAGTTCCTCCTGTTTATTCCCCATGCTACGTGTGTTGGTATAGAAGCATTTCAGGAAGGGAGTTGAGCCTGTAGATCTCATCCTCGAGGGGTGGTAGGCCTTTTGGTTCCCAAAACTATTAGCACACTGTCCTTTTATTGCAAAGCTACAACCCTCAGGCGCCTCTCTGACAGACCCATATACATCCCCATCCATGAGGCTGGATCCAGCTGAATTATTTCATGCAAGTACAATACTAGCAACACGATAACAAGGAACTCAAAACTCACTGATCATGAGACAAAGAAAAGTAACAATTTAGCAGCTTACCAAAGACTGAAAGACCAACAGACCATACTTTTCTGTGTTGTCATCCAAAACTACAAACAGCGTGTCGAGAATATCTTGTAGGAACTAAAATGACATGAATAAACAAAGAAATTCAAATTCAGTTGTATTCAAAAGGTTATTTCCCCCCTGCCTTAATTATTTCATACATGTTGATATCTTTGTGAAACACTTGCCGAGGACAAAAAATTTTAGGTTCATCCATATGATATGACAGATTTTAATTTTACGTTTTTACTAAGAAGAATTTGTCGCTTTACAAGGAATATTTCTAAACAAAAATGACCAACAAACAAATAGAAATATGTACCGCATACCTGATTTGTAAATGTAACGGAAAGGTCCTTTCACTGTAAGCTGACTAAAAGTGATGCTTAACGATAGTGGTGAACCAACCTACTTCATTCTCTTCATTCTGGTATCATTAGAGTGTGCTGGATTCTGTCTGTCATCAAGTTTCAGACTTGGAAGCACATTAACTGCTGTACTAAATTATGTTTAATATCGAAAACTTTTGTAATGTGACAGAAAGTAAAGCTTTTATAACCTGTATTAATTGGGTTAAGTTACATATTGCCAATTCTTTCTCTCATCCATCACGCTGTGGCTACTTAATGCTGACAAGTCAGTGATTTCTTTCTTGAAAGCACAGTCCTCAGAACGGATGACTGTGAAGAAAAATGCTGAAGATCAAGTCAACTGCACATTCTTTCATGATTTTTTAATCTATTCTAATTACATTTTTGATGTGGAAAACAAGAAATAAAATACATCAATTTATGAAGTCTCTGAAATGATAAAATTTCTTTTTTTCTGAATTATTGCATTCTGTTCTTCATATCTCAACAGCAATGGCAGCTGTTTTAGGGAGGGAATCAATTACTTCTCCTTGTGAAATAATTTAATCTGTATCTTTTAATGCTTTTCTCTATAAAAACAGGTACTTGTACTGCCCTGCAAACAACGTCTACAAAACATGACACTCTTCAGGAATTCCAAGATAAATGGAGTATTGTCCTCTTCTGTTACTGTTATGAAGTTATCATGAAGATTAACATTCAAGATATGGCAACAGTCAAATGAGTTATAACGAAGTGGCTTTAATCATAAATGACAAATTCAGTGATGGGATTTCTCGTTGGTTTCTTCTTTCTGGCTGTTTGCTGTTACAAATTATCTCCTTTTACTTCTAGATTCATAGAAATAAATTCTAGGGAGAGTTCTCAGCATACCTTATTAGAGGGCTATCTGGAATGCACTTTTTTTGTGTGCTGAGACATCACAAGTACTCAAACACATTTGGAAGTTCCTTTGACCTAGGAAAGTTCAGGTCACACAAAGGATTGGCATGTAGAGCACCAGTGGTTACAAAATGTGGTATTATCAGATCAGAGATAGGTTACTGGTAGGCCAGACGTGGTAGGGAGCAACTGGTGCTCTAGGCACCAGCTCCACCCCAGTGCAGGGACAGGAGAGTGGGTTTGCAGGGTGGTTCACTGGCTATTGAGCAAAACTTAACTTTCAGGTTTCACATTTCTCTCTCCACAGACGTTTGGAACATATTTGCAAAACAGAAATACAGATCAACTCTACCAGCTGTTTGAAAAGGCCAAGTTTTCTGAGTCAGCTCTCTTTTCTTCACTCCCGGAACAAGCAGTCGCACTGACACAATTTCAGAGAATGTCCTTTAGACAATGCTAGGGGCACAAAGCCCCCACCAGTGGCTCTGTCTGCATCCCCAGCGGTGTGGCTCAGCAGGAGCGGGCCTGCAGGGTGGAACTGTTGGTGCCAAGGACCTGATACTCCCAGCACATGTGGGTGAGGGAATTTTACTAAAGATTAGCTCTACTTTGATCCCAAGGACTAGCTATGCATTAATTTCTGGAGTGTATCTTCTTGTTCAGTTTCACATCAAAATAAAAGCCAAATTCACGCACTCTGAGAATTCACAGCATGAATCAAAAAGTACAGTAAGAGGGAACATTCAGGAGTGTGCTGCAGGTCTAAATTCACTTGCTGTCACAGGTAAGTCCAAAGACTGTTACTTCATGTAGTACCTTAACAATCTCCTCGCCACTGACGTGTCTCAGTCTTCCCAGAATATCCATCACACGATCTGGGTAAGCTTTCCACTTCAGGAGGGCAAGCAAATCCACTGCAGAACAGTGAGATAAAAAGCTAGAATCCATATGCAGAGAGAAGAACCACAACCCCAGACCCACCGATTCACTACATGTCACAGTTCTGCGCTTGTTGCAGTCCACACTTCTTGGAAAAATAATAAATGAGTGAAAACAAGAAGGAAAATACAGAGTAAGGCCAACACTACTATCAAAGGAATGAATGGAGGAATGGTAAAGTACTGCAAAAGAGCAAAGACTGCATTTTTCCCTGTGTGACTTGACACTGCACTGTACTTCAGGGACGTTGTCATAGCAAAATTTTATTTACTTAGTAACTCTGTAAAAGCTGAACAAAAACTTTGGATTATGTAGAAGTGCTGACATTGGATTTTTTCTTCTTCAATCATTTAATAAAAATTAACCTTCCTTTAACATATTACCCTTCTCTTGCACTTACAATAATGTCTGGAACTTCTCTGCCATCTGTCAAAACCCTTATTTCTCAAAAAACCAGTTCCTGCTCATTTCAACAGTGTTAGTAAAAAAACACCCCACACATATAAAATGACAACAAAGGAGTATTTTAGTAAAATAAGCAGAGCACAAACATATCCATCTTATCTCTCTTCTTCATAATCCCTGGTGCCTTGGGCAAATTTGAAGGACCAGCTACTTACCATTCTGGGTCAGTTTTGTAGAGGAAAGCTGTGTGGAGACCGAAAAGGTCTCTTTGGTGCTGCGCTGGAAAATGAGGCTGGAAGGGATGTTGGGGCAGCCGTTGTAGTCCTCCTTGCAGCAAGGCAGCCCCAGGTACAGTGCGTGATTGTTAAACGTGCTGTTCTCATCGCACTGCAGGGACAGGACAAGAAATGGAATCGTACCTCGTCTAACTACTGACTCTTACAACTATCACCATCTTCCAACTGTACTACTTAATGCTGCTGGGTGAAAATCATACTGAAGAAACAAACCAAGGTAAACCAGCAGGAAGAAAAGAAAACAACCAACAAACCCTCCCAGCCCCTTGCTACAGGCTTGCCAAGCTGCAGCATTGTAACATGATGCATTTGAAGTACAGCATCATTTTGTCATACAGAGGCACAGAGTAATGCCACAGGCTGGTAGAAGTGCTGAATGTTTGAAGTCAGAATGGCCAGGATTAACAGGAGAGAAATTACTGTTGTCTGAAAGGAAAAGGTGACTGTAACTAGAATAGAAGGCTATGTCCATACCTCGTCATGTGATTTTGAATTTATAAAATTTTCAAACTACTATCAATCTGTTCCTCACATATTTCTAATGAGGAGGAAAAAAGATAATTTCAAGACAATTACTTAATTAAACTGAAGTAGAGATGAGTAGGGTAAAAGTCTGCAGAGAAGAATGGGTACCTTATAAACATAAAGCTCGTGGATATCATCTGACAAGGTAGTGCCATCATCTCTCATCAACGGAGTGAATGCAAAACCAAAGAGCTTCTTTTCTCCCTTGTCTTTTGCTGTAGCAAAAGATAGAAATAAGGAATCCTATTGTACATATTCTGTCTGTCCATATATTCTACAAGGTTATCCTCTGCACGCCTAACAAAAAGCATGCCAGTTACATAAGAAACAACATATACTATGTCTAATTCTGTGCAAATTATCAACAAGCCTCAAAACAAACAAACACTAAAGAAAACATTCTACAGGAAAACACAGCAGAAGAACAGTAGGAGAGAACATTGGCACTGAGGTTCAGGATGTTTTTACTGTGCTGTTTAAGCAATATAGTAACCGGCTAAGAGCAGAGCACCTCCACTGTATTTTAGGTTGGCACCCCTTTCCTGCTTTCCACCCAGTAACAGCCTCCCCCAAACATTAATTGCCAATGGAAAGACCTCAGCTTTTGGGGATTTCTCTTGGTTATATTTTGCACTCACTGGAGCAATGTCTGAATTCAAACCGGAGATGAGACCCACGGAACCTGTCTATAGGGATGGGCAACTTGATGATTTCTCCCCATCGAGGGCTGTTATTGTGGTAAAGGACAAAAGAGTGGTATGCGCTCCTGCTCGGCTCTCCTGAGCCCAGGCTGATGCAGTCCTGGAACAAAAGAAAACAATTTCAGATTAAAAGACATCACATCACTACAGATGAGTCATTTTATTACACGGTGATAACCTTTATATGATTCATATCTTTCTGTAGACATAAAAGAAGAGTCAGAAGCAGAAACTCAGACACAATGAAATATGAAATATTTGAAGAGATCTTTAAACTGTGTTTTGAGTCAAAGGATGAGCTAGGAGACCTATGTTACTGGATGAATTCAGTAACTTCAGTTAGTATTTAAGTTATTATTTAAACTAAATTTTTTGTCAAGCATAGATAGAATAAACACATAAATATAAATATATAAAGATGAGTCAAAAAAAAAAAAAGTACCTAATAGGACCATCACTTGTAATGTTAAGACTTTTCTGAAAATACCATTTAATCAGATTTCTGCTGCTGTGTCTCAGTTCAGAAGTGATATGTGAACTTCTCAAGCTCTTAAAGCTATTGGTCTCTGGAAAGCACAACGATCCAGCCTCACCAGGTATTCCAGAAAATAAGCAAAGGATTTCTGTTGAATAATCATCAACTAAAAATATAACGAGGTCTAAATTTCTGCTTTTAGATATAAAAAGCCCAGAGATGACTGATTTTTCTGTTCTCAAAATACATATGAAGAAACACATGAATTGATATTATTTAGAAAATGCAGAAATCCTTAGTCAGAACATGAGCGAAGGAAGCTAGGAGAAATACTGAAGTCTTGAAATAAGGACATAAAAAGGTCTTTTGTAATGAAGACATGGAGAAGGAAGCACACTTTTTCATGTAAGCACTAAGCCATGTTCTAGACCAGCACTTACAAAGTGATCCAAAAGTTGACATCTTATAAAGCCATGCAGAAAAAAGACACTTCACTTTTAGCATCAATACAAAAAATGAATCCAGGAAGAAACAGAAGCCAAGCAGACCCAGAACAACACGTGTAACAGAGATTCTGATGTAAAAATACCCCACATGGAATAGCATCATCACAAGAAGTATCAGTTATTTCCCCAAGGCACTTCCAAATTCTATCCCAAGAAAACGCCAACAATGCTGATTTGATTTTTTCATCTGTGATCAAGGGACTATCAAGCCACGTACATCCCATTAGTCAGGCCCAGTTGGTTCAGCCTGTGGTAATATTCTTCCGGCTTCAAGAAAGTTAAGAATTCTTGAAGGAGCCCAAAAAAAAGAGAAAAGTTCTCTGGAATTTTGGGATTTGATGCAAGAACAGCCTCCCTGGACAGAGACTCATTGCAAAGGCTCTAATCCAAGCTGAGTGACTGCAGCAAACATTCACAAAACTCGGTCCTCTCAAGTATGTCTTAGTAATCATATGGTACGTGCCACTATCCTGGCATAAAGGTGATTCCTTTAACACAGCAACAAGAATTAAGTGTTGCAGACATGAGCAGGCCGGGGTGAGAGTAGTGCTGGTAGCACTAAAAACACCTGCAATATCCTAGTTATACTTTGTAATAAGGGTAACTTGCTGGGCTTCACACAGCAATTCTGAAACCTCATTCTGCCTTAGGTTCTTCGGAGAAAGTAAAACAGTATTGGTCTTCCTTCTGTAAGATACAGTAAAAATTCAAATTTTCATAGAAGCTTTTTTCTGTTGCTTCAAAAAAAAAAAAAGAAATCATCTGCCTTGGCAGATAGACGGTCAGTCTTTGAATGCTGTTTCAGGCTATAAACTTTAAATAAATGAACAGGAAAAGAGTCTTTCCTTCTGGTTGTTAACCTAGTTTCTATGTGTTTATACTACAACCTATGGTCTGATGAGGGACAATCATTTAACCTTTAATTCTGAATTGTGATTTGACAAATAGAAACATCAGACTAGTCTCTGTACACCTAGTTACCGTGAGACCCAAATACGCAGGTGAATAAGAGGGTAGAGGCAAGGAAGAGAAGGTAAACTAGAAAAAGCATCAGGTGATACCACAGTATTTAAGGTATGCCTTGCAGGTAACTAGATATCCCTGCTACTGGAGCAGAAAGAAGAGTAAGAAATGTGTTTTTTATTTCTTTGGACTATAGTGAAAGATACTGACAATTGAGTAAAAGGAAACTTTGAAAAGAAAATACTTATTGTCACTTTGAACAGCATTGTGTTCTGGGAATAATTTCACTGCTTTCAACAGGACTATTTCTGGACCAAGATATACTCAGCAGCAAGAAGGATTTGACACAGAATATTCTCATTAACACTGTGTATGGTTTGCTAAAGTCTTCACTAAGGCATAACTCAGATTTGGATTGTGCGCTGGCCAGGAAAAGTTCAGAGATTTTATCTAAAATCAAATGAAAATTTTGGGCCATTTCCCTGTTGTACTGTGTAACTCAGCACACAATTTCTCAGTGGGCAGTCTCAGCTTTGGAAAGGCCGTAGGTCAGGCACAGCAAAGGACATTTCAACCATGAACAGTAGTGCTTTGGGGTCAGTGACTGAACTTCCAGTGTTCTACCCACACTGTTGTAAACTTGGGAGGATTTTTATTAGCTTCTCTACTATACCACCTATTAAAAGTTATTGAATTAATGCCATTATTAGACAAATGAAATAGAAGAAAGAAAATAGCTACACTTGACTGTGAAAGCAACCTCAGGTCAGGGAACAGGGAACCCACACAAAGCAATTCCCATCATCAATTCTGCCCCAAGCCCTATCTAACACACACCTTGCTCCTAACATTTCATTAAAAAGTTATTAGACTCCTCTTGTTGCAACCTTCAGTATTTTCTTTTAGATTATGCCAAACGACTGAAATTAAATTCCTGATCTAGCATTCTCTTCAGAGCTGCTTCATCTAGGAATGAAATGATATTCTATCTTCGGGCAAAACCTGCTTCCTCCTAATAAAAAATGGCAGGTCATCACACACTGCTCTAGGTGCCTTTACCAAAGATTACATCAACCACACAGCTGCAGTGAAAAATAAGCCATCTAGGGTTTAAAACCAAATTCTTAATATAAAAGGTAAACCAGTATCTATTTAATGGCATAGTAAAATAACTCAGCCTGTGTTAATTTTTAGACAAATGCGTACCTAGACTTCCCAAAACCCACTGCACAGAGGGAGTGGTTGGAACTGATGGAACTCGTTGTTCTTAGGGTTTTTCACTTGAAGCATGGGAAGATTCTGAGCACAAACTTTGCCTGTATTTTACAACCAAAGTCTGCATTCTGAAAGTTGAGACAAACTGGAAATGTACAGTTTATGAAGCTGAACCCTTACAATTTTCAGGACATTTCTGTAGACTTAGGAGCAGCCATATACACTCAATAGAGTTAATTGTCTTCTACATGGACAAGGACATTACCATTGAATGGTAAGATAATCCACTAAGTTAGAAGTCATTCCAGACAGCCGTCTCATTTGCTTTAACTTTGGTAGATGAATGTGCAGAATTTTAAAATCATGTAGAAACTATGGCAGTGATGAAAAAAGAGCAGACATGATCCATTTGCAAATCTCAGTAGCTGCTTCTTTCTCTTACGTGTATGTGGTAATTCCTTCAAATTGTCATTTAGCACTTTGGAACGATGTCTCTATATTCAGTTCAACTGATACTCAGTTCTATGTATTATTTTTCTAGTTCTATTCTGCAGTTAAGAGACAACACAAATGTACCTAAGCAGCAAGAAGGAGTTAAAATTAAACAGGAGGGGAGTTCAACTTCTGTTGTCCTTGATGGCGCTTTCACTTATTTTTCAGTAGATATGATAGCTTAAACCTTCAAGTATTTTCTCTGCAGAAAAGTTCTACTGTCTACCTGTTTGAAATACTGTGGATCTTAGGTATCATTAGACGTCATACACCAAAGATCTCCTTGACATAAATGAAGTATCTTTGCTGCTTTGACAATACAGAGGAGCAACAATCAGAAGAACTAGCATAAAAAAAAAACCCTTCTTTTGGATATGCGGTTTGAATTTAAAACCCACAAAAGATCCTTGTTATGTAAAGTCTCCTTCATGAGAAATGATTCACCAAATTTTTTTCTAATCAGACTGACCACCTGTTGCTTTGTTTGTGCCATGTCTGTTCCATTCAGTAACAATGGGCAAGGGTAAGAAAAATCTAACTTAATATCTGTGAATGACTATGCCAACCAAAACCACAGAAGAAGTTAAGACTGGTAATGTCTGGAAATTACAGGGCTTTTACACTCCTACCTTAGCCACAGTTCTAGTGTAATTAGCTACCCTTATTTATGTAAGCATTCAAAGATGCTGATATTGCGGTTTGGAGGGTAAAGACCTACCTGCCAAAAGTGTTTGGCAGACTGCTGAAATAAAGTGATGATTAAAAATACGTCACTCACTTTGAAAGGTACACCCAATGCAATTAAACAGAAAAGGACTGGGATCTTCTGCAACAGCTATAAGCACAAACCAGCTCCTTTCAAGAGGTAACCCTTTCTGTTAATGAAATTACAAGTAATTCTAGTAATAAAGGAAAAGTTCTGCTTTTAAATAAAAATCAGACTGCGGCAATGAGTTTGGTGCACAAGCACTTTAGTGTTGAGACTCTTCTACGATAACGGCTACAAAGGCCATTTTATTGCAGTAGAGGGGAAAAAAAGGTAGTGGGAAGTTACGATTAAAACATCCTAATGCAGCTATTTCTTCATTTCTGATAGATGTTTAAGTCAAAATACTCCTCATTTACTTCTCTCTGTTCTCACGCCCTCCCACCCCACACAAAGCTGACTTATCTACCACCATCTCTTCACTAACACCAAACACAAGAACAGAGGAAGAAAGGAAAGCATTAAACACCACAGTTCACAGCTGGAATGGAGCCATCCCAGGGTGAAAGCCAAGATCTCAGAAATAAGGCTACTCCAATTTATTTTCCAAACTACATTCAGCACCACAACTTCAACAACTCAGATTTAAGTCTCTCTTGTAATCACATTTTATCACGTTGTACGACACATGATTTAATTTTAGATATTTGTCATAGTCAGTTTTTTCTGACTACAGTTACTATAAATTTTCTTTCCATCTTTCTTCACATTTTGAAATTACATAAGCTTCTCAGTTTATGAATATTTTCTCCACGTCTCCTCTTCCCATATAGGGAAAGTGCTCCAAATTCTTCAAAATTTATAACTGACCAATTCCATCATAGAATCATTAAGGCAGGAAAAGACCTCTAAGATCATCAAGACCAACCATCAGTCCAACCCTACCACAACCACTAGACCACATCATCATAATATATAGTTTAAAAATTTAGGAAAAGAAAGTAAGAGGTAGTTTTACTTCCCTTGCATCAGAGACGACAAAACAAGAACATGTCCATGGTGCAAGCAGATGGCACCTAAAGCTCAGAGGAAATAAGCACTTACCTTCAAGATTTCTCCATCTGCATAAAGCACATACATGGTCACTTCTATGTTCTTCTGCACGCTTTTCCCACCTCTTTCGAAATCTCCCTTTTCTAATGTCAGATACAAGTCATTGCGTATGTCACCTACGGCAAGAGAGTGGAGTCACACGCTTAAATTCAACACAGAAGACTCGGTGCCTGTGCACAACGTATTTTGCTTCTGCAAATAGTTTTCTGCATTCTGCAAGACTATGGCTGATGCCCACATCATTCCAAGCAGCCAGTTAATTGTTAATAAAGATGAACATTTTAATATCAGTGCATTAAATCAGACCATTGTTAGTAATGCCTTTATTAAAGGTGAACTCAGAATCAATAGTTGCTTTTATTATGTAAGCGGGGAAGGGAAAAAAAAAACCCTTCTACAACTTTGTCTATTAGCTGGTTTGGAAGTATCAGACTAAGCCTGACAAAACATCAGTAACATCAGACTTCCTCTTTCCAATGTATTTTTTGAAAAAGTATTTTTCTGATGATCAACAGCAAATTATGTTCAGTTAGCTCTTCAAGTATTTTCTACATTTTCATAATTTTTTTTAATCATAACAAGAAAATAAAAGCAGCCTTTTTGGAAACCTAGTTTTAATTCAGTTCAGACAGATTAAGAAGGAATTACAATTTTTTTTTGGCTAGATTTCTGGCTAGCCTCTGGTATGCATATGCATGAATAGAAGGAATCGGGCAGTAGGGACACTTGCCAATTTCTCACTACCTCATTTTCAGGAGCTTTCAGAGCAAATGACTATATTCAGAAACACAAACGCTACCATCTATCTCAGCATCTTGTTATCCTGAATTTGACAGATTCTAACTCACTTTTTTGGTGGGGAAATTCTGCTTTCAAAACAACTGCAGTCAATTCTAAAGCATGCACCAAAAACATTAATAGTACCTGCTTTTCTGTAAGATCTAGTTACTGTCACCATTTCATGATGGCTCACTTACCACTGCTTTTTATTTACTTGCCACAAAGACAAACATACTAAAGGTCAACATATAGAAATAAAAAAAAAAAAAAAAAAAAAAGAAAAGAAAAAGAAACAAAAATTTAAACCCTTTCAGGTCAAGTATTTTGTTAAGTAGCTTTTAGAGACTAAATAATGAAGTAATGGAATGGTTATCCAGCAAAGTAGAGGCTCCTTGAGCGTCTGATTTCTTCCACCCCAGTACTTGGAGAAGCTGATGCAGTTAAATCTGTTTGTTAATCAGAAGCACAATGAAATAGGCAGCATTTGCTTTCAGGCAGTGAGGGATATCTTCTAGCATCTGTCAAAGAAGCACTTCAAGTTCCTCTCAAAAGTCTATAATCCCACAGAATTTGTGCCTTAATCTACTGTAGGGACAAACAATAGAAGCTTTCAGTCCTGTCGTTACTTTTATTTTTATTTCTGGAGATAAGTACAACTTTGTAAGCAGGGAAAACAGCTCTGTAGCTGACAATTGGCGCTTTCTGCTGGGAGCGCTCTATGAATGGGAATCTGCATGCAAAATGTCCTCCTTTTTCCATCGGCCTCACTCTCACTGTGGATTCACACAGAGCTGCCTGCTTGAAACACCTCACAGTCAGAGGTCTGAAAACACTGTGCTTCATTAACAGGAAAAAGATGACAGCAAGAGGCTGGTGAAAGACCTCGCGTATTTGATCTGGTTTTTCTCACCAAAGACCAGCCATGAAATGCAACACTCCCCAGTCCCCAACAACAGAGAAAACTGTCTGTGTGTTTCACTGGTTTCAAAGTCAAGCCAAGCTGCCTGCACGTTGACTACAGGTGTATCAAGGAAATAAAAACTCTTCACAAAAGATAATTAAGTTGGGACTTTTGTTTTGAAAATTCTCCCGCTTAACAGACTCCATCCTTTTTTCTTAGCGGTTGTGCACAATGAAGAAAAAAGTTTCACTGTGTATGCTATAACTCTTAATAGAAATTAATTGTACTCACTATAATTAGCATTTTGCAGCTTCCTATTTATGACCTCCTTTCTGGAAGACAGTCTGGCTACACAAAGTCCAATCTCAGACTGCAAATCATTTTCCAGCCTAAATTAAAGGCAGCATTTGGTTATATATAGCATCTTATCTTCCATTAAGCTTAACAGGAGGGATATTACTTCTCTAATTAAAAAAAAATGCCTTTGGGGTGGGAGGTAGAGGAATCTAAAAACCAGTGGATTTGCATCAAGATGAAAGAAAAAGAATCATAGAAACATAGAATGTGTTGGGTTGGAAGGGACCTCTAAAGGCCATCTAGTCCAAGGCCCCTACAATAAGCAGGGACGTCTCTAACTAGGTTGGGTTGCTCAGAGTTCCGTCAAGCCTGACCTTGAACGACTCCAGGGATGGGGCCTCCACCACCTCTTTGGGCAACCTGTTCCAGTGCTTGACCACCCTCATACTAAAGAACTTCTTCCTAATGTCCAACCTAAATCTACCCTTTTCCAGCTTAAAACCATTACCCCTTGTCCTGTCGCTCCAGATGTTTGAGAACAGATCTCCTCCTGCCTTCTCATAGGCCTCTTTCAGGAATTGGAAGACCAGAGGGTAAAAGTATTTTAGTGAAGTAAAAATCAATCAGACAGAAAAGGTCATTATATATAGTAAAGAGAGGAAAGTAAATCTATCTAGCAAAGACTAAATGCATGTTAACTATCAGGTATGGAACCCATCAGTTTCTTGAAAATCTGTATTCAAGAGTACAAACTCAAGCACTTCCATTTATTTCACTGAAAATAACCTTCCTACAAAGAAGTATCTCCTTGTCCCAACCTACTAGTTAACCACATCTCTTGCTGAGGCCTCACAAGTAATTTTTTTTTCCAACTACCGCTGGTTTTGAGGTGTTAGAGCTCAGATGCACTAATAGGCCGCACAAAAACTAGAGCAAATGCTTGAACAGTTTATTAAAAATTTTGAGTATGCAAACTGCAAGGCTGGAGAAATCACTGAGCCCCAGGGCACACAGGCGCACGAACAGAGAGTAAGTGCAGCCTTTGGGTGACTAAACAGAAGTGTGATCCATACGACAAGAAACGGTCGCTGTCAACTCTAACACAGAATGACAGCTACACATCAAGTCCAAAATCATGGCAGATAGAGCTTGGCCTGTATTTAATTCCGTTGTAAAAAGAAAGAGATAAATAATGATTAATGAGGCAATTCAGGCCCTCCGCATGGCGAGCCACTGTACAAACAGTACTGGCTCTCAAGTGACAGAAACTCCTGCGTTTTGAGAGCAAACCAGCGTGCTACACCAACTGGGATCACACAGGCCTCTCATCTGCACAAATAGAGCAGTGCCGATTATAAAACTGGGTTAGCTGTGCCCTCCTATCATTAGTACAGGAACAAAAAATGCTAGAAGGCTAGTGGGCCAGAAGTATTTATAGACTAAAACCTGCAGATGACATTTTAAGCTGCGGTCTCTTTGTTGGATGGCTGTTAAGGATGAACTGAAAACCTAATGAGAGTTTTCAGAATGGCATTTCTTTTAAAGCCTCTTGCTCTACAATTGTTTTCAATTTAAAACCAAATGCAAATTGCTTTTTAGCATAAAATACATACAGTTCTAACACATGTAGTTACTAATTCCTTATGAAGTGTCTTGAAATAAGAGTATTTTTCACAATAATAAAAATAAAACCTAATTTCTGATGTGTTATGCAGCTCTTCTGTTCCTCTCCCTTCACCTTTATGGGGATTTTATTTAGTTTTAACCTGTTTACAAAGCCTTATGTCAAATGTACAATTGTTTAAATTATAATTTAAAATCATAAATTATAGCTTTGAGGCGTTTGCTTATATTGAAATCCTTTCTCATATCAACTGAAACTATTTTAACAGTAATGGGGAAAAAAAAAGGAGTGGTGGAAAAGGCTATACAGGCTATATATATTAATTTTGTATTTACAATATAAAGAAATGTACTGGAAGACTTCCAAATACTTATAAATAATTTTTAAGCCTTAATAACATTAAATAGTCCAATGGTCAATAATTGTTTAAGTATATGTTAGACTAAGTAGGAGATTTATCCTGACAATATTTTTAGGTTTTCCACCCTAAGACTGACCAGGTGCTTGAACTGGAATGTACTAGCAATTTACAGAAATCATCTGCATTTAAATCTAACAGCTTTTATTATGGATCCTAAGAGATTTCATACAATCAGGAGAGGAATGGTCTCTTAAAAAGGTTACATAAGTCACTTAAATTAAAACAAGACTCAAAAGATGCAAAAATTCTCTGACATCTTAATTCTAGAAAATATGTTTTCTAAGAGGTCAATGTTCTGTGACTCTGTAAAGGACACACAACACATTCCTGGAAGCTGGGGAGAAGTGGCAGCTCACAGCACTCAGGATGCGCAGGTCTAGTTTCAAGTAGCTTAGTAAAATAATTGTATTTATCCAAAGAATCTTCACTGGATATTTTAAACCAAAAGTTCAGTCTTTTACAATTTAAGTAGCCAATGATATAAAAACCAATCTATCTATAAAAAGTATTATTTATGTCTGTATTTGTTAAATTGTTGAGATGGTCCTATTTACTTAGGGCCTAACGCTGTATTATCCTGTCTACTTGAGTCTCTAACATCACTGGGTTTAGCACCTTTTTGAAAGCACTGGCATTTTACAGAGAGTGCCAATAACCCCCTGAGCATGAGTGGGCAAGAGGGACACTCAGAGTATCTGCCACAATGGCTTATGAAGGAAAACCAAAACCATAGATTTATGTCCTATACATAAATGAACATCCCCACAGCCAGAGTAAATCAGCATCACTCCACTGACTCAAATGAAGACACAGCAGTTTAAACTATTAAGGGTTCGACTCTGTGAGAGACTCAGCCTGGCAAGTAACAAAGATCTTTGAGACAAACTATAAAACGGTAACTGGTGCTATTCTGTGCTTTGGCTATATTTGTTCTGGACCTCTACAACGGTAACCACTCTTCTTTCTGGCCAAGAGTACCGTAACTAAACCAGATCTTCCCTTGATGGATGGATCTTCCCTGCATTGGAGGCCGCTGCACAAGCGTGGGGTGCCAGTGGTGCCATTTTGATCTCCAGCAGTCTGCCACAGCCCTGCTTCAAGCTGCAACTTTTGCCAAATGAAAAACATCCAGCTACCTCTGAAGTGCAGTAATTTCAACGCAGACGGGGTTAACAGAACAAGGCCTACCATCGGTTTCGTGATCATTGGGTTATTTTTCAAAATAGACTAAAGGAAAAAAGTGACAAAGTGCCCTGCATGGGAAGGGTGTCAAACACTCTCTGGCCTTCTTTCCAGCTGACCGTTATGGACTTGTGCTCAAAGGCGTCTCAAAGGGTTAGGAGTGCCAGGCCTCACACTGCATGATCTTCCCTTGCTCCAACAGCGAGGTCACCTTCACCCCCAGCGTACAACCCCGCAGTACTGCCCACGGTGTCACTCTGTGCCTGTTAAAACTAAGAAGCCTGACATGGTCAGACTGTCTCCAGGAGTTACACTAGATCCTTTTCAGCAGCTTATTTCTCTTCCCCTTCACTAACCAGTCACTATTTTTCTAAGACCTATATTCATGAAATAATTCTATTAACAGTATTGTGATAATATTACAGCATCAAGGGGAAACAGAACTTTTATCTACTGACTGTATGGTAAATTAAATTAACTTTTTTTTTTTTCTATGAAGACAACATTAGCTTTTGGTGAACAGAACACTCAATTGTTTCTAGGAAAAAACCCAAACAATACATACTACATTATTTGTTATCTGTTGTTTGACTTCTATGCATAGAAAAGAATTTACACAATGCTCTTTTAAAATGCAATTATTTCCCTGAAATAGTTTCTTTTCAGTAGTAGGAAATTGATTTTTAATACTTTTTTTCTCTTATGTCCTTCAACTTTCCACTTCCTCAAGTTTATTTATGACAAAAATATTTTTAGTTCTCTTTGTGAATGCTTTTTGGGGACAATTATTACATAACCGTGTCTTTAGTCTCATTGACTCTTGCCACAACCACGCTGAGAACAGCTGAGGCATTTTGCCACATCCATTTCTTAATGTATTTTTGCCATCACTTTGTGCTCACTGACAGAACAGATGCTGAGATGTTTCTCACCTTTGCTACTGATTCATCTGTCATAGCTACTAAATTTGTCTGAAATACCGTGGTATGAAGAGACTGATAAGACGCAGTCTGTGCCTCTCTGTTACTGGAGTTTCCCTATGATGTCATGATTTGCTATCTTTACCAATCCCCAACATTCCATGAAAGCTATGAAAATGGGAAAAAGCAAGCAATAAGCAGACATTACACAGAAAAGCAGAAACTTACACCCAACTATCTTCATCTCTGCATCAGAAAGAAAGAGGAGAGAATAAAGGGAAAGGGAAGGGAGAGAAGCCAGGAAATTAAGACAAGGAGAGAGAAAAAAGAGAAAGAAACATCACTCACAAGTAGAAGATGAAGCATGCACTTTTCATCAGAGGATCAAAGTAAAAGACAGAATACTTATCAGCACTTGGGGAAGGGAAGGGATGTCCTTTGGGGAACTGACAAATGCCATGCCTACGCATTAGATTTCTGATCAGCAAGTTCTGTACACAAATAAAGTTGCAATCCAAAAGGCAAGCAGCACATGCCTCATGGCTTCTATCTCTGGGGAAAGGTAAAATTGTCAGGATCAGATGGACGGTCTTAAACCCAGTAGCAATTTAGAAATAAAAACAAACCCACAAATGAACAAAAACCCACTACACCTCTTCACGAGGCTGGTTTGACTGAATCTCTTCTGATTTGGACAAAGAAGAGAATTAAAGTCTAAAGATTAATAATTTAATGAATAATGCTCTTCTCTGATCACAACACAGTAGGAAACAAATATTTTATCTTCGGAGATGAAGACAGGCATGGTTATTTTGTATGATATTAATGTTCTTCTGCATAACCATGCAAGATATAAGCACATAAAGACCAGCTCCACTTTACTTCTTAATGATGACCTGCTGTCACTTACATTGCACGTCTCTGAGTGAGGGAAAAAGGGGGCTTGATATAGGAACTACGCTTTAGGGAAAAAAAAGGGACAGGAAAACTGTGTGGTAAGACACAGCTACAGAATTTTAATGGTAAAGATGTGTACATGTAAAAGGATTTCCTGTTAAAAAATAAAATGTAAATGTTAAAAACATGACCAAGAAGATTAATTTGAAATGCTAGAGCTGTTTACTTTTAAAAAATAGATTTCTTGGTTCAGCAGAACAATCACTGCATATTCTAAAGTAGCCTTTATCAGTTTATTAATAAAAAACAATTTAAAATCACACTGCCTTGAAAATCGTCATCCGCTTGAAAAATACAAGTCATGAACTTCCTGTGCTGTGTTCTGAAAGAGGAAACCCTCGTCCTTAACGAGAAAGAAACAGTTCTGAAGCAAAGCAAGGAAAAGGTTTGACAAAGACAAAGCAGCAGACATGGTTGAGAACTGCTAACGTGCATGACAGGGTTGGTTCTTTGGTTGGTTAGGGTTTTTTTGGGTCCCTCCCCCAGTGAAGCATTTTCTAACTTTAGACAATACAAGTAAAGCTGAGAAAGCATGTTTGATTCTGGCTGTAACAACATAAGCACAAAGTAAACTGATAGACATTCCTTGTTGATGTAGCTTGGCTAATCCACCTGAAAGATAACTTACTCCACCAGGTAAACTCAAACCCCAGTTTGATCTGCTGTTTTAAAAGCAAACAACAGGCTCATATCTGCTGTCACTTAAATAATATGTCAAACACATTTTTATTTCCAAAAGAATTGGTAATTAGAATGAACACTGTTCACTGCATCAGTGAATTGATATTACATTGTAATCTCCTAATTTTTTTAGAGATTTCATTATCCTGGAGAATACCCAGGACACACCCTATTCCAAATAGACTATCATCTTAAAAAAACCTGTATTTTCTCCAACAAGAACTGTGGTTCTCACGAACATGATATTAGCAAGCAACTGTGGTCTTTTGAAGGGTACCCTCTGAGGAACTGCTGGGCTGACCAAAGCTGGGAGATCACTGCCGCACCAGCACAGCCAGCCTTACAACGGCAGTGCTGCCAACATACGCTGTGCAATCTGGCTTTAATTTACTTTAATGTCCAAGGTCTTGAGGCTGACTATCACAAAGATCATAATAATATACTTAAGATTCAGTTAATGTCTTTTGCACTGAGGCAGTGTTTTCACTGGAGTTCTTAATTAGAAAGAAATTTTGGACGTTTGAATTAGCTGCAATGAATAGAGAATTTTTAAAGTTTAAGGTAGGGGCACTTTTAGCATAAAAACTGCTACCCTGTGTGTTGAAGCGCTGGATAAAAGCAGCAGATGTACAGGGAAGACAGTCATCGTGCCAGTGCGCAGAAAGAGGCCAGGGCCCAGAGAATGGAAACGCAATTAATGGGAACACTGGGGCCATAATGTTACTCTTTAAGCTTGCTAAAATTTGGTGGTTTGAAGCATGAGAGACAGCTGTATACATAGAAATGGAGGATAAAGCAATTCTTGCAGGAGAATCAACTCACTTATACAGGTATGCAGACGTTATTTTTGACACTGACTTTTCTAGCTGTGATCTAGCTACTCTGACACATCCAGCTGTGATCTCAATTGCAGCTAATCACCTTGCAGCAGCTGTCTCTGCATATCAACACGCCATATTTGATCTTTCTCTATTTGATTGCTTTGGGTTAAGACTGGAAGTGCTGTAAGGTCACTAAAACCTAAAATTGATGATTGGCTTTATAGCTCACATCCTCTGCTGCTCCGTTACTATTACTTTCAAGTTCATTAGTAGATAAAACGCATACTGTTTTAAATCATTTTACTTTAGTTTCTAGAAATCCTTCCCACCTACTCCCTATTTTTATTGTGCTTTCAGAAGAGCCTCTATAATAAGGCTACAACCACTTTGGATACTGATGTGTCACTGCAGTCTTTTGAGTAATAAAATCTGATACTTTTCCCATTATGCCTTCATAAAATTTCCCATGTCTGCAAAGTCATCCTTGGTCTCAGTTACAATGCATAGCAATGAGGCGGTATGTCAAATGCTACACAAGCAATATAATTAGCAAGCCCATTTCTTCCTGCATTGTGAAAATCAAGGCAGTATAATGCCAGGTTTCATATGGATTGACTGCATGACTGGTGAGGTTCTGGGTTCCTCCCCAGATGAAGCCCTGTCTACACTGGGGCTACCTCAACTTCTGCCAAAACAAGCAGCATCTCAAGCTGCTGCTCCAGGAGGAAGGAGCAAATGACGTCCAGCAAGGCTGCAGCCAAGGCAGCTGCTGCACGGATGAGGTGCTCTGTAAGGCCAGCTGGAAAATCAGACCAGATTTGCAGCCCAGCGTCTTGTCAAGCATTACAAAAGGATCAGAGTACACCACAAATCAAGGTGGCAAAGTGGAATTTTTTTTTAACATGTTTTGGATTATTTGGAATAAGAAATCTCATGCATTTTAAAAGAAACATTTCTATACTTAGCATAGATGAGGGATATCTAATTGGCAGGGAGGTGGGGGAAATATCAGAGCAAACTTTCCAGATCACCTTCTATACATGTGAACTTAACACCTTCTACTACTATCATATTTGTTGACTAAAATGTTTTAGCTTGCCTCCCTGAATCTGGAATTGGCATTTACTGATAAAGAACGTAACTTTTATTACTAATCCTCTTCAAGTAAAGCACCCATCCCAGCGGTGCCCATCTAGTTAAGTGTGGAAAAAAAAATGACCAGTATTTTAAGATTAGAGCTGTCAAGTTTACCTGGCATTATAACATCAGGAAAACCCAGCTTCCTAGTAACAGAAACGCCTCTGTTAAAGATCATGGGGTTTTCCCTTCGAATCTGCTCCATGTCGCCACGAAGAAGCTGAAGAGATATTATAAGTCCTGGAAAAAAAACCCAAACAAATATGTTAATTTTTTTAGACCTAAGGATTAGATGTCTGTATATACAAGGCATGTAGGCAAAATAATGCTTTCCTCCACAGTTAATTTAATACAAATCTATAAATATAGAGTTCTCCTCTCCCTTGAAGTAATTTAAAACTGAAATAAAAGAAGCACAACTGCTTTAAGTGAGCAGCTAAGAGCATGACATTATGTTGAAATACAGGGTTTTTTAAAGCACAATACTTAATTCCACAAAGATGTCACAAATTACAGTGAAGTACTCAACATTATCTCTGTTCCTCACATACAGCAGGTGACAACACATATATGAGCAATGCCACTTTTGTCTGAACTACAACAGCACAGTGCTTGTAGAACATCTCTAAAGTGCCTTTAATCCAGTTTAATACCATTAAAAAGAATAATCTCAAAGCATATCTGTTCCACTTCTTTCTTTACTTCATAAAGGAATGTTGATTTTAATGAAATTCCCTTCAGTACCTCAACAGGTTTCAAGAGCACCAACTGGTCAAAGTGACTTGAGCAACCAGCTCTTTCAACGCGACCCTTTGTTCAGCAGATCAGCAGAATAGCTTGATGAGGAATAATTACACCATTAATCTCAGCCCAACTGCTTTCTCTAGTTGCTTTTGATTTATAGCACACTACACTCTTAAAATGAGGATAATGTATTGGTAAAGTTAAAGTCAAGCATCATGACACCAGAAAGTGCCAGGATTAAGCTCAACCACGTGGGCTTAGTCTCATCCGCTGAGCATACATTACCAGATTCAAAGAGCAATGTGAGTTATGCTCACACAGTAATTTTCCACAATCTTTATCTCATTCAATGAATGATACTTAGTCAATAGCTCTTTCTATCCTCTCTGTTCACTCACTGGAACAACACATACAAGAACAAACACTGCCTCGTATACATATTATTGCATGAGCCATCTGAAGTTCTGCTATTTCCTAAACTTAATATACGTGTTTTGTGAGCAATATTTAGTAGCCATTTTGTTAAGACAAATTACTAAGGGTATTAAACCAGTAACACCATGTACCTCCCACCCACTTTCTGCTCTCTTCCCTTCAAGTAATTTCCAAGCCTGTTCAGCTTCAGCCAGTTTTGGCAAATAAGTAGACATCTAGATAACATATAGATTGTGATGATGAAAAAAAGAGCATAAAGCTTTAAAATGAAGGAAAAGGGAGGCCAACTAGCCAGCTGGACAATCAGTATGTGTCTACTCAGAAGCTGCCAAAACAAGGAATCGCAACTGCCCAGCGAAGAAGGCAGAAGAGCACTGCAAAGCACTGCAGGGAAAACAGAAGCTGTATAAATCATGGAAAAAATTCCAACCCTGTGAACACCATGCCTGAGCGTATGCACTGTGTGTGTATGTACTGTAGAAGGTTTAACAGGAGACAAGTTCCTTGGAAATCAGTCTTGACTATTTTTGCTGCTTACAGAAGAACTTGTTCATTTTATATCCTCTTTTGCTATTAAAAACAAACAGATGAAAATAAATTTTAAAAATTCCAGCATAAAGGACTGAAACAGATCTGGAGATTCAGACCTCTCCATACCCCCAGTATTTGACAAATAGCACCAGAATTAATTTATTTAAAGATATAAAAATCTGTCACCAGAGGTAATAGAATATGCATTTTTCCAGCATGGTATTACATCCATTACTTATGTGATACCCCCCCACACACTCCACCCCAAAAAACTTCTGCCTAGCTTCTTGCTCTCCCCAAGAGGTTTTGTAAATCTGCTCTCCAGTTCTCTTTTCTACCCAGTCTGCCTTTCCAGTTTTTTTTTTCCTATTCCTTGCAGCAGATGTGAAGGACTAATTTTACAAAGGACCTTGGAAGGTGGCAAAAAGAACCAGAGAGATTTTCTTCAAGGAATAAAAATCACGCTTGTGACTTGAGCATTTTCTCCCTGTAAGAGCAGTTCTGAAAGGCCTAATTCATATTACTCATGCTTAAATCATTTCAGCGTGCAACAGAGCCCCTCCCACCAGGACAATACCTTTGCCACATTTCTCAGCCTCATATTCCAGGGATGTGCCAGATCTCAATGAAATCTTTGAAATAATTAGTCTAAAAAGTCAAAGGTAAGGGTAAAAAGCTATTTCCCTTCCTTTCTGCTCTTCAAAAAAGCTCACACTTGAAAAGAAGTTTTTAGGCAGCCACCTGGCATTGGAAATAAATGCAAACAGTCCAAGTTTTCAAAAAATATAAACCATTTAGAAAAGTATTTGAATGATAAGTGGAGGATGACCATAACTGTAACCAGAGGAACAGCAGGGAAGGAGAACAGTTTTGCATAGAGTAAAATTCCAAACCTGAAAACTGCTCTATTTGCTTATTGCTGTGCTTAATATCGCCTGTGTGTGAACTTCCACCACAATATCTCAATATGCAAACAAGTGAAACTGAATCAATATCAGTATTTGGACATCAGTACGCTGATGAATCAGGCACTTGGTAACGAATGCAAAACTAGCTGCAAGGAAGCAGAACTGGCTCCTATTGGCTGGTTCATTTGGAATGGAATAGTAACAGTATCTCTGAATGAGCAACATACAAAAAACAGTAAATGAGATAGCAAGATAGGACAAGATTTACTTACCATATTTACCTGTCATTAGCTAGGAATATAAAAATGGGTCTGAAAGGTGGCAAAAACTCTGCCAAGACATTTATTCTCCTCAACTATATAATGAAACATTTAGTACTGAAATTATCACAGATAGTCTTTTTGATAATTAATTTGCAGGTACAAAAACACTGCTTATTTTCTGCACAGTCAAAACTTTTGGAAAACTATGTTAGACAAAATTAACCTCTGGCTTTGCTTCTGTTGACAAGGATGCACGGTATCCTCAGGAGAGGAAGCCTTAGATAGGTGTTACATCTGGAATTTTCAAGGGAATACAGAATGAAAAGGAAGATAGTTTTAGTCAGGGAAATTGTGATGAATAAAATTTGAATTAATTTCCTGTGCAGCCAATTCTGGTCACAGTAACTTAAGCCAGTGTCAAAAAAAGCACTTTTAAAGGAGTGCTGCCTAAGACATACCCAGGAGTTGTAACAGCCAGCATGTGGAGTAAGCTAATACTATAGTAGGCCACTGGCTCTCTCCACTGCTGGCTTCTCTTGAGATAAAAGAACACTACAGATATCACGATGAAGGAAATGTAGCATGCTGAATTAATATTATCGTCAGCTGTATCTGACAAGGAAAGATAGCAGCTGGGTTGCTTTTTTTTTTTTGATTCCTGGTTAAATCAGCAGATGCAATACAAATTTTCACCTGTAAACAGAATGTGAATGCATTTTAGCCAAATTTTTAAGTCACCACAAGTGGAGCCATTCAGCTATGCATAATCTCACAGCTCACTGACTTCCTCTGCTGTAAATAATTAGCAGTTTCCTAAAGCAGATCTTCAGCTATTATTGTGACAAAAATGTACAAGTAAATATTTACCATAGTTTGAGCTGGGTGCTGTGTATTTGGTGCTGGACTTGCGAATAATATTTTCATGGATCTGGCACCATTCATTTTCATTGTTACACCTAAAATAAAAGAACAGTAATTCAAGTTAAAGCTTTCTGCTGAACCACCTTGGAACAGGAGAGTCAACTTTGCTGCAGAGATAATGTGAAAGGTTAAGGGGTTTTGATGAATGAGAAATCCCACATAGCTCTTGTTTTTAAAAGCGGAAGGAAGCAAAACATTCCCTAATAGTTATCTTCTTTTTATGGACACTTTGAAGCCTGTGGTGACTCTTCTGCCACTGAAGCCAGTGTTTTACTCTTCATATTATGACAGAAAGAAGAAAGCTCTAGACATCCTATTTGAATTCTGTGCATGTAGAAAATTAATTTTAAGCTGAAATTAACTGTTGTCATATATTACCTTTTTGTTTTCAATAAAAAGTTAAAATAAAGAAATTAAACTTGAAATTTGAAAGACTATTATTTAGTCTTTCAATTAGCCCTAATTTTTTTAGTATCTCAGGCATTACAACAAGACTTTTGCTTGCCTACATATTTCACAGAGTGCCTTGAAACATGATGCGACCCCCCCTGAACTGTAGCACAAAAACATATCACAGCACCAAGTATGCTTCTGTAGGTATATCATCTTCTGAAGAAGCATTTCACAACTTTTTATTCACCTATATGTAAATTTTAATAAGCATTTGTAAATACTGTTACACTTCATTTTCAGTTACATTACCATCTCTAACACCTTGATAAATTTCTAGGATAGAAATTACAATACAATTATTTGTCAACAGATTTCTCATATTTCCACTCAGTATTTTTTCACCAGGAAAATTCAGTTGTTGGTATCAGTTCCAATGAGACACAATAATTTGGTGTGCGGATGAAACCCTGTTCAAACAATGTTTACACAGCAGAGCTGGCTGCACTGCCCTTCATCAAACAACCCAATCCAAACGTGCTGGATGTCCATCCTACCAAGACCTCCACTTAATGGCAGCACCTATAAACAAAATTGTTCCATTTCCTATGAACTCCACCTTTCCTGTTAGATTATGCAGTTAAAGATATTCTCACTACTCGGACAGCAAGATTCTGGAGAGAGAAATTAGGGACACTGCAGCATTTGGAAATTCTGTTGTGACAGAGATGGCTGAGAGCACCAGAAGCAGAAGCTTCAGTGTCCAGTCATGGAGAAATACTGATTCCTTTCAAGGATAATCCACCAAAAAAATCATCACATGCACAGAGAGCCAGTAAAGCAGGAAACAGAGCAAGAGCACACCTGGATGGTTGGGTCTTGGCCACCCAAGCCCCAAGTGCCACACTTCTGCTCAGGATCCAAAGATAAAAATGCAAGTGTTGCAGTGCCACTGAGAAAGCAATCAAGAAAACAAACCCCACGTTCTCAGTCCTTAGGCTACAGTCCCACTGTATGAGACACACATATTAGACTGGGGCACGGTGGGGAGAAAGGCAAGAACTGAAGTGTCCCTCTTCATAAACTCTTCCACGGAAGATGAGCCATATAATTTCTCTCCTGTGAGTTGCATTTTTAATGAAAGTGACTGTGGCTGTTGTGTGTAGCACTGGATTCCATATCACCAGCACCTTTAGAGGTCTCCTGGGTCTGCCTACACAACCAGGCCCTGAACAGATAATAAGCAGATCTTCAGTTTAATTAAGTTTCCTTGTTTCTAGACAGTAACTAATGCCTAAGCTCTTTCACAGATTTTAGGTATTATCATACATATTCAAAGACAACAAACCTCAAGTATTAAGACAATGGGAGGGACCGAAATACAGGTATCATATAGGCTTTGTAACTGCTGAACTGTGATTCTAACTTACCATTTCAGAAAATAAAAAAATCCCTATTAATATAATATAATATATAAAATACTTAATTAGCTACTTTATTATATCATATTTCATATATATCTGTACACCTCAGGTCTTTTTGCATCCTGAAATCTACTAAATCGAAAAATCTTACTTCCACAAGGAGTCACCCATCCTATATGGGTTGAGTGAACTTCCCAAACCTTTTCACAAAGCAAAGACACAGCCTGTATCTATTAGAACCTTCTCCAGTGATAAGATACATGCAGAACTACATTTTGTAAATTACACTTTACACAATACACCAGTATTTAAGGAGGATTTGTTTGTTTCTGCTGTCAGCTGCAAAAACACATTATGGGGTGGGTGATAGTCTAGATCTAGGTTTGGGTTGTCCTATACAAAACAATCAGAGAGTCCTGTGGATGGCCGAAGCACATACTGTAGGAGGAGAGGCTGAGGGAACTGGGCTTTTTCAGCCTGGAGAAGACAAGGCAAGAGGGGAAACATTAACAGCAGCCTTCCAAGATCTACAAGCAGTTACTAAGACAAAAGAGCCAACCCGATTCTTCAGTGGTGCGTAGTGAGATGATGTAAAGCAACAGGCATAAACACAAGCAAGAAAGGTTTCGGCTGAATATTAGAAAAACTTTTTCCATGAGGACAGTCAAACATGACTGGAACAGGTTGCCCAGAGGGGCTGGTACAGTCTCCACCCTCGGAGGTTATTGCGACACAGCTGGATAAAGCCCTGAGCAGCCCGGTCTGATGTCATAGCTGGCCTTGACCTGAGAAGGAGCTTAGACTACAGAGGTCCCTACCAACCTGAATTAGGATTCTTCTTTATCTAAACATCGACGACACATGACTTTATTTGCACTAGTGTATGTAAAGCTGTATAACCAACCCGCTAAACTCACTGAGCTTGAACAGAACCACACCAGAAGAAAAGTGCCATCAGCGCTATAGCTTGTTACACACAACGAACGGATGCACTGTAAATGTTAAGAAGTACTTTACCCTCGTGCAAGCACAGCTGAAATGACAATTTTAGTAGTATAATAACTTGGCTGAAAATAAAAAATGAAACCTTTATCACAAACAGTGCTACTGGTTAAAAAAGAGAAAAAAAGGAAAAGAAAAAAGGGAAACTCAGTATGTTCATCAAGTGTAATTGCCTTATAAATTCAATTGCGTTTTATTTAAATCACAACTACAAGATTTAAAGATTCCCTGCGACGTCAGCAGTTTTTAACTAAGCAGCCATAGTGAATCTTATTTCTCCTGAAATGTAATTGAATTAATTAAACTTCTCTCCTATTGACTCTTGAAAGTTAAAAAAAAAACCCCAAACCCAACAAAACAAAGACTACAAGCTTTCAACTCCTAACAAGACAGGAGTCCTGAGAAATAGGTCACTTTGAAAACTTCTCCCAAGCATCAAGCATATTTATATTTTTTTTCCCTTGTTTTGTTTCCCCCAAGGAGTACATAATGTTGGCAAAATCAGGATAAGGTACAAGGCAGCTACTGTGAAGACAGTAGGGATTTTTCATCTGCTGCGTTATGTAACTGGAGAAGGGTACGGCAAAAGGAATTAAGGCTATCTGGAACAAGTAGTAGCTGGTAATTTTCTACAGCTTCAATATTGCAAAACCATACACTGCCAAGAATAATGAGATAACCCACAAAGCCTGTTATGGCATACTTACTGACACCGCCTGCAAACACTGATTACTATAAAAGCAAAAGGAATATTCCAAGTTGTCTAACTTGGAATAAACTAAACACCACATACAGACAGTAAAAAAGGAAAAATGGAGAATAACTATTAAGAGTTACTTCCTTCCAGTGTGCTATCCAAAACTATTCATTTAATTAAAACACTGTATTCCTGTATTCCTAGGTTTTCTGGTGCAGTTAGATTGGGATTATCTCACCTGAAATCTAAACTCCACCTATCTTGACATTCCTCCTTTCACTGCAGTGGATTTAGGTATCCGACATCTGAGCTGATTGTTAAGAATGTATGAACATAAAAATAAAAGCTTCCCATGCTGGCAACAGGAGACACTACTTGGGCAGGGGACGTGAGCCCAACTGCTCCTGTACCCTGCCCTCAGGTTGATGGATTAGAGAATTTTCAAGCGTACATCCTTGCCTGTTCCTATTCCTGTGTTTATGGACCTGTTGTTCATAACTTATAACCTGTTGTTCAAACGAGTCTAATTCCCTTTGGACCTGCTAATATTGCAATGGCCTCTGGCAGTCAAGCCCAGAAGATCATTACCTGCTTTCTGAAGAAGTACTTTCTTCCATCTTTTTGATGTCATCTCCTACCAATTTCATTGAGCATCCCTAATTCTTGTACTGTTCCACCACCATGATATTGTAAGTCTCAGTTGTATCTCTTCCCACCACTTCAAGCTGAAGCTCCTCAGGTTCTCAGTCCCTCTCTTAAAGAAATGACTCTATGCAATTAAACATTTGAGTTGGTCTACTCCATACCTTCTGTAACTGCTATATCCTTTTTGGGAAGAGAGATCAGGTATCCACACAGCAACTCACGACAAGCCAGCGCTGAAGTGACCTTCCAGAAGAGTGTGGCAAATTTGACTCTGCATTTGCACTTCCCAAAACAACCTCTCAAAACAAAACCACAACAGAGCTAAGACATTAATGGGCAGTGCAAAACTCCTTTCAGTAATTGTAGTGTCCCGTGCTAGCTTCGAACTTTAACCAATACTCCGCCTACTTGTCAGGAGAAAATTAACTTCACATTGTTTACTTCTCTTGCCAAGATACTAGAAGTAATTTATCCTACTGTAAATAATTCCTTAAAATAGGGAGATAACCTATAAGACAAATTCTGTACCATCCTCCATCCTCTCAGCTGAGTCTACAGAAAATTTCTAACCTAAAAATTAGCAAGTTTTTTTATTGCTGTACCAGCCTCTGGAGTGCAAGTTAAAATAGATTTTAGCCTCCAATGACTTATGCCTGCAAATTAACCTGGAACAAAGTTATCCCAAAGATCATCGGACTGTAAAGATCGCTTAAAGCTAGTTTTGTACCAACTACCAACAGGAGCTGCACTTTACATGTCCTGAACACAAAGAAGAATATTCTCCCAGGTTGGAAATGCTGGCCTGAAAACACTTGCTTGTAATTCATTTTATTGTGTTAACATTTTACTTGTCTAAATACCAAATATTACAAAATGTCTCATTTGAAAAAGAATTTTCTCCTGGGCCATCCATCACCTTTTCAGGTTGGCTGGTTCTACAGAAATTTTACCATTTGGAATGTTTGCCATACTACATCAGACCCTGATGTCAAACAGATGGGGACAGAAATGCAACGTACGCTCTTGTCCAGCTGGGCAAATAGCAACAACTGAGCATCAAAAGGGAAAGGCATTCAGGCGATACACCACAGTAACAGGAAGGAATTTTAAGAGCTAGTGTTGGAGAAGGAGAAGAATAAAGGATTGAGACAGAAGACAGAAAATAAAACTGAAAAAGATAATATGAAAGAGAAATACATGAGGTTTTTAGAGGAACGGGAAGATTGACACAAAGAGAAACACTCAATAATAAAAAAATTCTGTTAAAGGTAAAAATTCATATAAAAAGAGGAAATCAAGTGAACTTAGAAAAACAATGGACTGAGAATTTAGTTTCCATCTCACTTATAAAATATTTCACATGTATATTATTAAAAAGAATTTCAAAAGTAAATCTTCATGCTTTTACATAATGAGCTTATTACTAGAGCTGTAGTACTATATCCTCTTAGTAAGATTATAACATGACTGTGGGATTAACAAACAGGGAAATCTGGACTCTGAGAAAGAAGTATTTTTCAGACATAAATCTTTAACAATAATAAGGCAAGCTGAGAAAGACTGCTGAAGTAAATTGATTCTCTCTTTTTCCATAAGCATTCTCTCCTGTGGATCCAGCAAAAGTCTCCATTGAAACACCATCTATTTGTTTCAGCCTTTGTTAAGTTTTAAGACTCTCAGTCTCTCAAATTTTTTCCACCTTCTCCCTGTGAAAAGGCTTTTCGGGTTCTATGCTGACTGCCTCATCTGCGGCAGCTGTAAGCTTTAGCCAAACAGTGCACAAAAAGAATGCTTTTTACTGCTTCTTTAAAAATACAAATACAACTCCCTCCTTATTTCATCTTTATGATGCTTTTGTGTTGGCCTGAGGCATTGTAACAATAATCAAAATGAGAGCAGTGGGTAAGAAAATCCGTTCAACATTTTTTACGCATTCGTATACAATTTTAAACTTACAAAGGACAAAAACCTGTCATTTCAATTTTAGTGTACAAAACAAGAAAAGGTAGGTTAGCTAAAAGAATGTGCAAAGAGAAGATACAAGCAAATAAACTTCTGTCATGGAAGACCAACAGCTGTTAAAGCTGCAACAGGGAGAAGCTGGTACCCTTTAGACATACCCGCTTTCCCTTCTGAAGAGCTTTATTGGAGGTTTACAGAGAACGCTCCAAACAGCAGTAACATAAAAGAATGATGCACAAGGTTTAAAACAACTCAAGTGAATAACAACAGTGATAATAAAAAACTACAAGCCTCTGATTGCAGAGCTGAGTTTTGTTACAGGCTCTCCCTCTCTGGGAAGGCAGCAACGGCTGCGCGCGGATGTTGGAAACAAAGGGTGTGGCGAAGCAGACCTGGAGAACAGCTGATGTAAACCAAACATTGAGGCAGATACGGCTGGTACTTTGGGTGCTGTGAATGGAACCCATACTAACAAAACACTTCAGGCTGACAGGAAGAAAAGGGAAGCTCTATCCTGTCATTTTTTTGACCACAGTACTAGGACTTCAAATTGTTCTACCTGCTTGCATGACTTTGCCACTAACAAACTGAGAAGTTCGGTGTTTTACAAGTTTTGTCTCTCCTATTCTGATATTCAGAATGTCCCATTACTGTAAACATTTAAAACACCGCAGTTGCAATATATTAACACCATATCTACAAGGCCAATATTAACATAAACCATGTAACAAAAACCCACTGGTTTGAGATAAGCCGAAACCAAATGGTGACAGAACATTACGATTATCCAGAGTCTATTGACAAAGAGAAGAAAGACCATTTTCTTCCCTATAACTTGACATTTTTGCTACAGTTTTCATAACTGTTGGCAAAAGAAGAATGGAAGAGCTGACTCTGAGAGACTTTTCTTTGGGCTTACAGATTTCTAATGTATGAAAAGATATTAAAGAATCTTTCAGCGAACAGTGAAAGCCAGTTTTTCATTTAGTCTCCCTTGAATGTCAGATTTTCTGCTGCTGAACACACTTCTCAAAGAAGAACAAAGTTCTATAACCCACCACATTATCTTATTACTTGGAATAGTGGCCACAGACTGCACAGTAATGTCAGCTGTATCTCAGCCCATCTGCAGAGCAGATCTTGCCAGTATTTATCCTGACAAGAGATTTAAATATTGCCTGCATTCTCCAGACAGTTCGTCTGTGGCCTCTTTATTCCAACTGTGAGACCATATTTCATAATAAGAGCTTGATAGTTCAAAGTTCAAAATCACAAATAACTGAAGATAGATTCTTGCTCAGAAAATGTTGCCTTGTTTTGAGTTCTTTGGTCACGCACTGTTGACTTCAGCTCTTTTCTATTTCTCCTGCTGGTCACCATGACTGATGAAATAGGAGAGGAGTATGAGTAACAATTCCCTACACCAGGAGCAATACAGCACATTTCTTTGGGTTTGAGCTTGGCAGATTTTAAGTAAACCACATGAATATAACTGTGGTTTTGCATGTCACACAGATTTGGGCAACATTCAATAACTTCTGAGGCATTTCACATACCTGAAACATCTGTGATAACAACAATTAGTTTCTATGAGTTTCTAGAATAATAAGGGATCAAAACCAGTGCCAGCAGCACTCGCTTACCTTGTGAGGAGGACAAAACAGCAAATGCAGTTTAATGCACTTTGGTATTTAACATCTCTTTAGTATTTCATCACACAAAATATACAAAGTGTTTTCCTAATTCTTTTCCTTCTAGGAGTTACTCACGTGTAAACTTTGAGAACAAAATCCTTCTCTTCCTTGATTTCCGAGATTGACTGAAGAACATCCATGATGCTCAATACTGCACAGCCATAGGGGCGGCGATAGTGTAAGTGAGGGGGCCCTTTTTTTGAATCATTTAGCAACATGCGACCTAAAATTAACAGAAATTTACAACATCAGAGATTCACATGCAGCTGTTCTTTCTGTTCTATTACCCCTTTGAAGATGCATAGCTACAGTAATTGTCAACTACAGCTTGCAGTCTTTCCTATACTTCTGTACCGGGTCTAGCTGAGATGGAGTGTCTTCTGGAGAAACCACTATAGGTACTGAAGCCCTGCTTCCCAGGAGGTGACTGGATATTGTCTGCTGATGGGAAGTAGAGAATAAATGTTTTCTTTTCCTTTTTTTTTTCCACAAACAGCCTTTGCTTTTGCTTTATTAAACTGTCTTTACCTTGGCCCACAAGACTTTTAAAATCTTATTTCCTCCCCTACCCTGTCCTGCTGAGGAGAGGAGTGATAGAACATCTTGATGGGCACCTGGTGTCCAGCCAAGGTCAACCCATCAAAATTTTCATTCTTTTTTCCTCTTACACTGTATCAAATCCAGAAGTCCATTTGAACCTATCTGACCCACTGGGCTACCTTCATTAAGGCACATCACCTCATTTAGCTAACGGAACACTCAAGGGCAAAGTGAACAGTGTCATGTTTGGCCATCTTTTATTTGCAGCTCCATGACGCATATTTGCATCCAGCTGGGCTGACTACACGCTGCCCGTTGAATGAGTCAAGAATATTGTTTGTACTCGCCTCCCTGCATCCACACAGAGATTCACTGTAGTTCTTCCATTATAATCCAGTATTTACACAAATTTTGACTTTATACAACTGCTTTAAAGGAATGTATTATATTGTGTAATTTATCATGTTTGTCTTGGAGCACATAAAGGAGAATTCTGAGGCACGAAGCCACTGAATGATTAACTTCTTACTTTTAAAGCAGTTTTTGAATAGAGTAAAAAATGCCAAGATCAGAAAAACCACTAAAATAACCTAAGCCGATTTGTAATATTATACATCCTAATTCACCCAGCACTTCTAGCATCAAGTTCAAAAATCTGAGCTTGAACTACACTGTATCTTTCTACAAGCTTCATTTATGGTCTCAAGTGATACAGAGTAATTCTAACTTTTAGAGACTTTATGACACAGTGAAGTGAGAGAAGGAAAACCCGATCCTTCTAACCCATTTGTGACTTAGAAGGCACGCTGTCATTGACGGGACAGGACAACAAAGCTGTGGTTTCACTGAGCTGTTCAGACCTCCTGTACTTCAGAAAAGCTATCTGTGGCTGGTAATGGATGCTAGTAGCGAATGGACTGGAAACAGGGTTAAATACCCTTTCGCTGCAAACACTACCTAGCCATTTTTCAGTTAACTGAAAACCTGGAAAACATGAAAGTGCACTACTCCGTTGTTTAGAATAACACATCTGAAGAAACTGTTACTCCTACTATACATTGTTAACAGTTTAGGCCTAAATATTTAACAGAGAAAATAATTATTTACCATTTCTCAGTGAAATTAATAATTAGTAATTTAGATACGATGTACACATATTCATAATTAGATATGGCATACATTCATAACTTAAAACCATTTAACTCCCTGTTACTAACTAATTATATCCTTTTTAACTGGAGCTTTTTTCTATTCAACACCTTCCATCTAAAAGAGATCCTAGCAATTTAATTCCCATAGCAGAATTCACATATAGTCACTTCACTTAAACACACTGCTGGGCTAAAAAATTCCCCTGGCTGCCCACGAACCACTCTGAGCACTGCACTATACTGTATAAGACACATCCTAAATTCAACTTCCATCATCAACACTTTGCATTTCTGCTACTGCAGATCTCAAAAAGAAGAAACGAAGCCTATTCTGGCCTACGAATAGTCAAAGAAACGCACTCTATAAAGGGTGACTACTCAAGGGAACTCTCAAGGGAGGGCTTCCTTCCCTGGGCAGGGTCAGATCTAGGCACGACCCATCCAGATCTCTCCTTCCGATAGCTCCATGCAAGCAGCCAAGGGAACCTGGAAAGAAGCAAGTGTAGGCTGCTAAGCGTTGGGCTGCAAGCTTGACAGGTTTCCAGCAGGCGCACGCTGCTGCCAATGCTCCTTCTTGGCATCAGCAGGTAGAAAGAACACCTGACAGGTGTGACAGCTTCCCTGCTCTTATCTTTTATAGGCATCTCTCTAAATTCGAGTGTGGGTTCTTGCAAGGACCGCAGACTCCTACAACAGAAAGGAGATCTTTATTTGTCTAACACTCTCAGGTACGCTAGGTGTGAACAGCCAGGTAAGCTGATGTCCAGCCCTGTAAACCAGCTATGTAGTATCAGTAAAAAGACCCTATCTGAAATTTTGGAACACTGAACAAAAAGCCTTTTTAGTTCCTTCCTCCCCTCCCAAATTAATACTTTAATTAAGTATTTTGTGTCAGACAGAAAAAAAATAATCACTGTTTGACAGTCATCAGTAACTTTGTAACACTTAGCTACATATGGTCTGAATATTAATCTCAGCAGACAGGCATGGTCTATTACTTAGTTTTCTAACTGGTTCAATCATCATAATGTCAGTTAATTAAAAACACACCTTTCAAAATACTGTAAAAACATGGTTATTTGTATGTATTTCAAGCATTAAATCATACTGTACCTATTCGAATTACATGGGCGACTATGTACAAATCCCTCTTCATATCCTTGCTGCTGAGATCCTAAAAGATGGGAAAAAATACAGACATTAAAAAAAGAATACACTGCACTGCCAAAATAAGTGCCTGCAAAACTCCCATAAATAATGACTACACAGCACTACTCTCATTTAGCTCCTCCATCTTTAAAAAGAGAAAGAATTATTATTTAGAATTTACAGACAAGAAAAATAAAGTATAGAATTATATTTGGTTGAAATGTTCTGACTCTATGGACTACTAATTCTTTACCAAAATTATGGCACTTAAACATTTAAAATGTTCATTTAATCCTTAATTAAAACACATTATTAGCCTGTGTTAAATTTACATTAAATGTAACCCCTGAGTTACCTCAGCTGGAACACATTCTGCCTTCCTTCACCCCAACCCCTGACTGCAGGGCCCAGACCTGTCCTTCACCCTGTTCCTTTCCTTCTGCTTCCCTTTTTTGGCTTTTGACTTCTCATGGTGTACTCTTAGCCTTACATGACGGCTCTAAAAAAATGCACAGCATGGGTGTCAGAACTTAGATAAAACTTGAAGTGTGTTTTAAACTAATCTCCATTTTATGAGTGGATATATGCAATTCCTCAGAAGAAGCAAAAGAGAAAAAACAGAAGACTCAGAGACTTAAAGGGGCCAATTTAGCCAAATGCTTCTTGTTTTGAAGTCACACAGCAAATTTTTTTCCTAACTTGAGAAACCAAATCTCCCCAACAGATTACAAAGGCAATGCCCACAGACACTGAACTTCAAATTACAGTGACCTACAGCACAATAAAATCTGGGCACAGCAACTGAGAACTAGGCATAAAAAGAATTTATTTTAAGGAGATGTTTCAGTCCCTTTCAAACAGTGTTATATTGCTAAATTACAGCAACCAAATAATAAATTCAGGGTTGTATCTTTTTACTCCATTTAAAAGGAGCACCGTATTTGCCTGGGCAGCATATGCAGGGAGCTGCAAATTGGCTATTTGGTATGCTTACCAGCCAGCAGATCATGTCTCTCTGAAGCCAGAGAATTAAGCTATATAAATCTCCCCCAGCGTTTTCTCTTCAAGTCTTATTTTGCTGCTGCATGAGTAAGGGAACATACTTTCCAGGCCTTCTTCATCACCTAACATAGCAGTGTAACATATGGTAGGCTTGATCTTGCATGTCTTGGAGAAATTGAAGTTCCAAGATAAGAAGGGATTTGACATAGTTTTAATTTCAGAAGTGCCTGACAATACATTTCGGAAAGCAAAAAACCTTGGAGGTAGTACCTAATACTCTAGAGAGCAATAGGTCTTTGACAATATCCTTGATTTGACAGGGGGAATTTTATTAAACTATCAGATTACCAGTTCTAATTAACAGCAATTTAGACAACTATTTTTTCAAAGGACAGCTGTCAAAATACCAGGAAACGGTAAGGCATGCACATATTGATAGGTTCACACTTCAGTCGCTTTTCAATTTCACAAAAAATACAGTGTCAGAGTCAAAAGACAAAAAATGTGGGCCCAGATGGCCTTGTATTTCATTTTATACAGCAGTGGCTTTTTGCAAGGTGAGAAAGTCTTACTATGACATGGACAAAACAATCAGAAACCTCAACCCCTTCGAGGAAGTCTCCAGATAATTTCTTGCAGACAATCCATGCACATGAGTTAGGGCCCAGAAGAGGACAAACTATGTTTATTATTTGCTTGCTTGCAATATAAATAAATTAATTTCCAAAAAGATGTTCTTGGCACTGCATCCACAGGGGGTTTATTTCACACATCCTTCTGAGCTTCTTAAGTGATACTGGTTGACAAACAAAATGATTTCATAATAATTCTAATTGCATGGCTTTTTAGAAAATCAGCCCTCATTTTTTTTCCCCACATTAGATATGGAAAAGAGTTACTCTATTATAATGGTTAGTTCTTTACAATACTGATTTCTATAAAGGTCTAATTGTACGTTAAAATAAGAAACACCACCACCCGCAAATCAAGCATACCTGTCTGCCACTAATTAGTTCAACAGCTTTCCCAAATTCAGTTGCCAACCTCACAGGCCACAGAGAGGAAGATATTTCACAAAAATACAAGCATATACTGCATATGACTTTTTAATTCAGACACGGGAATGTTAAGCGTGCATAGGCTGAGGTTTGCTAGAGTGAGCGTTAATCTTTAGAGGAAGCAGTTTCTCACCTCTGCTATGATATGGCAGCAGATCTAAAACCAAAACCTAAGTCATTTTGATGTCTTACACAAGGAAACAGCTGAACCCTTAGAAGCAACCAAGATAGCAAGAAAAAACAGGGATACCTCGAATTATCTACGATATGGGGCTTCTTGTCACTGGGAAATATTAGAGTTTTAGAAAGATACTGCAGGGTGGTGCAGGGGGGTGAGGGAATAAACAAATAGATTTAAAGTCAAGACTAAGACAAACTTGGGAACAAACCTGAAAAAACACAGAACTATCTTATTTTGGAAGCATTTCATAATTAAAAAATTACGATAAGATAGAATCATTGCAGATAAAAAGGTTCTTCAAAAGGCTATTGTTTGTTGCTCCTTTGCTAAAAATTTTGAAAAGTTGTTTGAATACATTGATGAAAAATGCTGCATCAAAAGTGTGTATTTTTTTTGCACAGATATTTTCCCAATATCATAATTCCTGTTATCTAGAGTATACACTCTACCAGAGAGTGACAGACAACAAGTCTAAGCACTTTGGAGAGCTGATACTGCGGCGGCTTTGGTGGTTTTGTATAGCTAAATAGCAAGGCAGGTTGAGAGTGATCCCTGTCAGAAGGACAGATGCTGCAGAGTGGCATGTCCGCAACGCTCGGGGCTGGCCTCTCCTGGACAGGGCTGGCCCTGTTCACAGTATGCAGCAGGTCTCGTCTGGAACTATGCTATGCTCCTGGCCACCACATATCATCACTCTTTTTGTACTTTTGAAAGCCTGTCAAGACTGGTTTGCAGGTCACCGGAACAAAACCGTTTCACACTCTTTACAATACAGTGTGGAACAGGACAGTTGTTAGGGTGGCATCAGCGTAGATAGGGAGGTTTGGTGGTGAAAATATTTTTAAGAACAATAAACCTCAGAGGCCAGAAATTGCCAAACTTGATACAAACCAGTCTGTGCTGCCTTTTGGGAATGATCCTTATCAGCAATTCTTAATCCTACACTCAACCCTTCTGCACGATCCAGACACCAGTGCCGAAGCTTGCTCCCTAGCCAGCTTTCTCCTAGAAGAGAAAGATACTTGGGTTGAGTTACCAACAGTGGAGTCGCCAGTGCCAAAGGCAATGCTGATGCTTCATCAGCTGGTAGGACTTCGCTGATGGTCCCAAAGAAAGAACAGCTACAGCATCAATGTCAGTGCTATTTCTGGATTGACTTGCATCTCTTATACCCAGGTGGAGCAGGACTAAGCATCCTTACATCTGACTGGGTACGTTCTCTGCCTTAAGAGGAGAAAGCCAGCTACTTTCTTAAAGGAGAAAAGGGAATGGTGCAGGGAACCGTGCCTGTTTCAGCATCCAGCCCTGCCTGAGACCTTAGAGGGTTTTGCTGCCAGAACTAAAGCTTATACCTAAGCTGTCTGCCATCTTTTTTCTTCACTGGAGGTAAAAATACCTCCATCAAAGAGCTTCTAGCATGTGCGCTAGCTAAAGGTGAGTCATGATGGAAGGTGTTTATCACACTTGGGATCTGAAATTCCTTACAGTTACTCTGTGATGAGCTGTTAAGTTTCAGTGTATCTATATTTCCATATTCTTTTTGAGAAGAGGTGACAGATAAAATCATGGTCTAACACATGATTCTGAGGCAATTTTTAACAGAACTTAAGAGCAGTGCAGAACTGATATTGAAGCTCGAGTGTTTTGAAACTACTCCTTTGGCTTAACCAAAGCCATAAAACAAGAAGGCAGTTAGGTAAGAGAAGAGTTGGAAGAATTAAAAGGAAGTAACTCTTAGCTGGCTATTTCACTCCCAACTGAGGTATCATCTGGTAGGAGCTGCAGATGGATATCACTTAGCCTGCCTTTCTGGCACAGATGGCTAAAGGCTGCTGGTACAGTTGGTCAGATCTGCTTTGCGTCAGAGTGGGGTAGCTATTTGAAGAGACCCGCTGTAGAACTTAGAAAGTCACAGAGTTTCCTTTATTACAACCAACTTTTCTGTAGCTCAACTTGGTTGCTGCTTCTGCAGCACACGCTGCTCTTTGTTTCATCACACACACCACGCTGGCAGCCTGAGAGGCTGCTGCTGCACCATCGCCCTGGGGTTGCTACATGGACTCTCTTGAACGAGCCATGACAAAAATCAGTTTGGAGAATTTTCTGATTTTCTATGTGCGTGTGGGTGGTGTTGTAGTTGTTTTTCTAACTTGGATTCTGAAAAAAAGTGCCTTGCTTTATTTATGTTCAGGCCAGTGCAGCTTTTTCCTGTGCCCTGTTATCCAAGAGCATAGTACAGGCAATGAAAATATTCAACATTTCAAACTATAGGCAGGAACAAATGCACTTAAAAGGAAGCACTTCAGCATATTTACTTAGCCATAAAAATAATTTTGAAGTACATCCATTCTCTTATGTTAACATGTACTTATAATCATAACAAAACTTAGAAAAGGCTTTAGTTCTCCTCAAAATATTGGAAAGGAAGAATTGGGGAAAGAAGAAAGGGAACAGACACGTACCGTGAAAAGTGCACACATTCGATCTATCTTCTCTGGATTCCTGGGGCCTCCGTTCTTGTTTAACCTCACCATAAACCTCTCACTGAAAAGCAAACAATATTAAAAAAAAATAAACAAGAGTTTCATGTATACACTTCAACATAGAAATACAGGTAGATGTTTTGGGGTTTATTTGTTTTTTTTTTCCAAAAAGAGGAAGCAGGTAGTATAATGTTTTTAATTCCCAAAGCATATGAAACAGTGCTCGCTGATCTCAACATAATTACATGGCATATCATAGACGACTTCTAAGAGCAAGTGCTCTGCATGTGAAAACATCATGTTGATGCATATTCATGAAGCAATAATGTTAAAAAATGTGAATATCTGAAGCCTAGGATTTGAACACATTACTAATACTTCAGGAAAGGGCTAGGGCACACTTGCTGAGGTGTACGTTCCCTTTGGTAAAACTAAACTAATTAAAATCCACTCAAAACTAAAAGTAACAAGATTACCAATTAAACAATCTCCTTCAACCTATGGTATTTATAGAAGTAAGATATTCATTCAAACACATTAAGATTCAATTGATAGAACTGCTTATAAACCAAATTCAGCTGTCCTTCTACCAGCTAAACCAGCGTGTATAGCTAGACTGCAACATAAATAATGGATGGTAAGCCATGTACATTGATATTATTTCTTAAGACAGACAATTTATGTATACAAATAAATCAGATGAGTAAGAGTAATTTATTCACTAGACGTGTGACAACACACTAAGTATTGACTAGAGTTTTGTGCCTGAAGATTCACAGAAATAAAGTAAGAGCACATCATTAAATCTTCTGGTTACATTTCCATTCTATCACAGATCCTTTCTGCTTTATTCAGTATGACACCATCAACTTCAGGAACCTTTATTGGACTAAAACACATTTTCTATCGTATTATCCGCTGCTGGTCCAAAAAACATGAGAATGTAGAGTTCTCAAGCACTACTTCCTTCGGTAGCATGCTCCAAAAGGTCATTCACCCCTACTGTTAAACTGTGTGGGTTAACATCACCTTGGAAATGTCTGGTTTTGGTGCTTAGCCACTGGTTTTTGTTACACTTCCTCGCGTATGCTAAAGAGCCCTTTAGAAAAGCTAAACTCTTAAAGGGTAGTGGTACCAGCCATTCATTCCATGATGTAATCAAAGATCTCTCCAAACAAGGAAGCAGGTTAACTCTGTTAAGAAATTCAAGTGCTGGAATTGTTTTCTAGAACTTACCCATAGGGCAATTTTTCAACAGCACTTCATGAACAGTTCTAAAAATGTGAGTTTGTAACAGTCTAGTCCTGGTACCACCTACACCATAAATACAGATACACACAGATGTGTATTTCACACATGAAATCGAGTCCCTACTAATCTAATCCTAACTAATTTATCAAACTTCACATATTAGCCTTTTTACTACAGCATTATGCTGTGAGTTCACATCAAGCAACCTGCCCATTACAAACACTGACATACTTTCAGAATTGCTACTTTGTGGGAACGGTCCCCAATTCTGTAAGTACGACTTGTATGTCTTCCTATACACCTTTGCATGATTACTTGCTTGACTTCACTTTGCTAAGCAATCCAGATCATGCTCTCTGACTATTTCACTCTCTCTGCCACTCACTATTACTCCCACCTCTTTGTATCCCACAACCTCATTCAGCAATAATTTTAATTAATTTGCAGCAGATGTTTATAATCTCAGAGATTGCTACCATGCCCCAAAGAAACCCACAACAAACAGATATTTAATGGTTCTTTATCTACAACTACTTTCTGAGTTGTCAGTAAGTTAACAATGCTTTAGCAAGCACTTTAATGATATGATATAATCTTATCTTTTAGTAAGTATTCTGTAATGTATTAAGGGGAGTGCAGAATAATGTCGTAACTTCAGTACACTACAGTGGCAGTAAGGGCAGCAACATTACATCTTCTTAGTTAGCTCTATCTACCTAATACATAAATCACATAAAATGAAGTCAGAATTTCTCAAAACAAAACTTACTTTCAATAAAACCACATTAATTATGTTATTAAGTTTATCATTAATTGAACTACATGTTAGTTTGCAGAAGTTACAGTTGCTGGCCTTCGAGCTCTCCCTACTACATGAGTTCCAGAAGAGGAGCAGGTGGGCCAGTGACAGTGCAGTGATGCAGCTCGACAGAGGACAGTGACACGCAAGCTCTGGTTAACACAGGGAATAAACCAGAAGATAACTAACTTTTATTTCATCAATTTGCAAACAAGAACCATGTTTTATACAATCAAAAATATGCAGGCATTTTTCTCTCCAAGCCGCAGCAATAAATGTCAGTATTTCTAATGCCTTCAAAACCACTGCTTAGGGAGACTTTTATTTTAATAAATCCATTTAGTTTTAATCCTTGAATCATTTTAATGGCAAAATCTTTCATTGAGAAAGATTAGGAGGTAACATACATTCAATTTCTGTTACAAGTATAATTTGTAAAGTATGTCTGCTTTCAAAAAGTAAAATTTCTTAAAGAAAACAAAAAACTATCCTGACTTGCAGAGCTACACAAGCCACTTTCATAAACATTAGTCCTCTTTAAATTCAAACTTGAAAAACAGTAATTAAGTGATTGTGGTTTATTTGTTAAATGTAAATTTGCCAACACCTGCTACTTTTACAGTGAAAAATAATTAGTCTACCTTATGCATATTAATCATGTCCCATTTTTAAGGATAAGAGCATAAAATAGATCCATACCACACAAATAAGACCTCTGGCAAGCTGTTCTTTCACTTCTGCTGCTGGGAATGTAATCTGGCCACTAAACAGGGGCACCACAGATGAACACAAAGCTGATACAAGCGGCCTAGGACTGGGAGGAAACAGGACAACAAGCAGCCTGCCAACTGGAGACTGTGACCAATAAAAATCAGGTCTGCCGGGATAAATGTGTTCACTGGTGAAGATGTTAATCCAAACTCCAAGTGTAAATCAAAGCTGGCTCACTCATATTTGATTGCAAATCCCTGGAAGTTATTATACCCCACGTAATAAGCACCTGGAATATCTTCATTTTCACTGCAGTAGCCATATCAAGGCTGGTTCTCAATTCAGAGGATGATAGACATTTTGAAGGGAAACCAAACAGCTAACAGAGCACCAAGCTCTTCTGTGAGATGAAGAACTATTTACAAAAAGGCAGGCAGAAATTTGAAAATGTACTGCTGGCTAAGAGTACTTTTAAATCCTGAGATAAAAATACAGGAAATATATACTGCTATCCAGTACTATAGAAGATGATGACGCTGGTCCACAGACAAATTGAATTGAGGCCAAAAATAGACAAATCAAAGCAACGTCTCTCCATATGAAAAGTCCATCTTACCCTACTAGCCTGTCTCTAACAATGTCCAGTAGTGGATAATTAGAGAAACAATAGAATAATAAAGCAAGCATATGGTAATACCCTGCTGATATGTACTATTAGCTTACACCAAAGTGAACCTCAAGAATAGCAGAAATACATTTGAGCTGAATAGTCCTGGATACACTGAACCCAGGAAAGTATGCAGGCTGTCACGCCTAGAAAATGCTCACTAGCCATTTACAGAGTTACTGAACTTTACAGTAACTTATAATTAATACATGCACCACACAAATATATTTATACGTATTATATAGCATAATTGAAGAATCAAAACTTGTTATTTTTGGAAGTTGGGAATACGTAGATTTAGCTTTGGAATTGACATTTAAACTGCGACTTGGA